>JAGDQP010022630.1:12492-30168 GCA_022664845.1 Lepisma saccharinum
ATTCACAACAAAAACTTCTTTATTCCATAGCATATTGAGATGAACGCAAGCGTGTAATAGAACAAAATTACGTTTAAAATACAGATTATAAAATGTTCTTTGCAAGTTCGCATATATTTTGATAACTTATGTATATGTTCATCAGTATAAAATAAAAAAAATCCCTTTCGGTAGACCTACAAGCTAAGGTATATCTCGAAGTTTTTTTTATTCTCAAAAATTCAAATCTCGCCTTATATGAGCGTTATCGAGAAACTATTTGTTGGTTTTTTGATTATTCATCAAGAGCTGTACCCCACAAGACGTATATATATATATATAATTCACAGCCATATTCAATCCACTACTGGATGAGGCCTCTCCCGGAGGGAGGAGGTGGTCTACTGCTCCCACGCTGACCAGTATATATATACTCGCTTTGTTTCGCTGGGAGCGCTGCCCCCAGACACCCGTAGTGGGTTCGCCCCCAACTTCAGTGCTTTTGAGAGGATGGGCCTCCTTTATCTTAACCAAAATCTCCCTGCAGCACTACACTACCATGGTGTCCATCTGCACCCTCCTACGGGGGACTGCGCCCCCAGAGGAAGGTTTTCCCATTTATTGTAACCTACTCTTGGTCATACACATGCAAAGAAAATTTCGTTTCTCTACCTTCAATGATTTGGAAATTGGGCTATTGGGGCTGGCCATTTTGGATCCAAGTTGACGACTTTTTGAAAGTTTTCTTATTTTGTCGTGACCTACTTGTGATGGTACACCTTCAAGTAAAATTTCATTTATCCAGCTCAAACGTTGTTGCAAAATGGGATTTTGGGCGGCCATTTTGGATCCAAGATGGCGACTATTCCCAAATGTTGTAATATTTCCCTAAATTACTCGTCATAATGCACCTTTATGCCAAATTTCGTTTCTCTATTTCAAACGGTTTGGAAGATGTTTTTTAGGTCCGCCATTTTGGAACCAAGATGGCGTCTTTTGATACATCATGTAATATTTTAGTAACATACAAGTGATACCGTGTTACCAAATGTGATATTTCTAGCTGCAGCTGTTCAGGCTGTGTATTCTATACAACAATGGGTTCGGCGGTCATTTTGGATCCAAAATGGCGACTTTTTCAACATTTCGTAATATTTTCTTGAACTACTATTGAAAATACACCTTTATGCCAAATTTGGTATCTCTAGCTCAAACAATATGGAAAATAGATTTCTTGCTTCCGCCATTTTGGATCCAAGATGGCGTCCTTGAATTCATTAAGTAACATTTTCGTAATCAAACAGTGATGTTGTTCCTTTACGCCAAATTTGATTTCAATAGCCCCAGCGGTTTAGGCTGTGTATTCTATACAACAATGGGTTCGGCGACCATTTTGGATCCAAGATGGCGACCGATTTTGCTCATTAACGAACTTAACCGAGCTATTAAGCCTAGAAACAACATATAAAAATGTTGTTCAAATATCTTCCAAATTATGGCCACTAGCGCTCAATAGATATATTTATCTGCAAATTCTACCTAAAAATATATATCACATGGTTATTTCATAAAGTTAATTTTCCTTGTCTTGGACAATCCCGATTTTGCGAATTTCACTCCACCCCTAGCGGCTTTATTACTCTGACGGTGAAAACGTACATTTCAATAAATACGTTGCTGTGTTCGTAATACATTTGCCTAGTTGTGTTACAATCAAATGGAAATACGAAAAAAAATTATCAATTATCAAGAGGAAAAAAATAAGAACATCCTAGTACCATACATGTAATGGATTTGCTGGCAGGGAATTATATTTTATAATTTGCCACAAGCTTACAACTTAAGTTATATCACATTTTATGATTTTCAAGGTCATTTGAATACCTTAAGACCATACGTCACAGCATGACGAATTTAATAAACTTGGCACTAACAAGGGATGTGCGTGACTCAGAACCGCACGTCAATGTGCTTAGAATATAAATCGTTCATCCCAAAAACAATGGTATGAGTCATTCCCATGCAAAACGCAGCTGTTGTCTGCTATCGCCATTCGACGGTGGCATGTTGTACCTGGATAAACAAGTACTTACTCTAGTTGATTGAATAGTATAGCTGCAGTAGGAAACCTTATTTTGTAGTGTTCGGTTGTGGGTTAGAGTGTACATCGGTATCATGAGGCGAAGTAATCCCCTGAATGTTGTCAAACTGTTAGCGGCGAAGTTGCGACGTGCTGAATATGGAAACGTAATAGGAGTCGAGGATATGGAGTTCGCGAATATGTTATATAGAGAAATAATTAATAAATACAATGGATATGACGTAGTAATGCATGAAGATACGCTGGATGGGTATAGTGATTTTGAAAGACAGGAAGAGCCCGTACCTGCAGTTGGCCCGTGCAGTACAAGACTTTCATCTCCAGAGTAACAGGAACCTTCAAGTGAAAGTGAGTACGAACCATTCCCACCAAAAATGTCGATGGCCAGTATACTACAAGATATTGATGACTTCACTCTGTGCTATACAATCAACTTTCTGCACCAAAGTACAAGCCTATGTTACAATATGCTTGGCAAAAGGCAGGCTATGACATTGACATACCAATATCATCGTTTGAAAATGTAATTAGTGTGGCGTTTGATATTGGACTGCTTGAATGCAAAAGTGTTGTTAAATGTGAAAAAGTGGCTTTAGTCAGATGTGCATTTTGTTCTGTTCCACTTTGTTTTGACCACTTCATTGAAATCCCACACCTGCACTTTGAGGATTGAATAGCGGGATAACACTATCAAGTCAGTGGAAAGGGTTTTGTTGTTCAGATAGCGTAATTTGTTTAAGCAGAGAGAAATATAGCAATCGGTCACGACATTGCAATATGTGTGTTTTTGGTCCTCTTATATCGATATTTTGTTTCTTCGCGTTACCAAAGTTCTTCTCTCAGACCTTGAATAGGTGATCATTCAAATGTCTCTCGTGGTAAGACGAGCAGTTTTGCATGGGAATGACTCATGCCACTGTTTTTCGGATGAGTGATTTATATTCTAAGCACATTTTCGAGTTATTCTGAGCGTTCGAAGTCACGCACATCCCTTGTAAGTGCACAATCCCTCAATATTATTAAGTGTACTCCGTTATATTTATAGATCGTACATACACACTCAGATACATAAGGTCTCCATAGCATTGTTAGTTCCTCCTCCTTTACACCACTATAATGGTGATAATTAAGAAATGTTCCACCTTGGTGACATTGCGATAGTAATTTCAAAACATATAACAGGTTTCTAGAAAATTTAAAGGAGAAGGTTACAGCATATTTTCTTTGTGTTGGCATGCATATATTATGCTCGACGAATGCTTGAATTCTTGAATGATATTCCACGTCTACCAAAGACTCACCAAAGCGTCCATAAAGCATTTATGAAGGAATAATTCGTGTTGCAAATTGGTGGGAGAAAAATGTCCTTTGTGGTCCTTAATCAGAATCATTAGTACAACATCCAATATCTGAAGGAGGACAGTGCAGTTAGAGCTCTACAGAGAAAGAAAGAGGAGAACAATCTCTCGAAACCTGTAGTTCTGAGGGTTGTCGATGAATTTGAAAATGCCAGTCTATCTGCACCAATCAAAAAATTAAACCTAGAGCATGATTCCTCAGCTTCCAAACGTAAAAAATTCTCTAACTCCTCTAGGCTCTACTTAATCTTGTGAAAAATGGATTAGTTGTAGATCCCTTCAAGAAAACTGGACCAGAGATCGTCACATTGGACACTAACCAAGTAATGGACCCTGACGTTGTCACCCCTTTAAGGACAAAATAAATAAAAGATGTAAAATGGTGTGGAGTTCGTTTGGAAGACTACACTTTATTTTCGAAAGCAATGTGTCTCAAACGTAAGTTTTAAGCGTAAATGTGTCTCAAACGTAAAGGTATAATCAATGTGTCTTACCTGTAATGATGTACGGTGTGAAACTTGCACATTAAATGTACAAACAACTTATTAAGAGTCACACAAAGAGCAATGGAGAGATACATGCTATGAATAACCAGGAGGGAGAGGAAGACAAATGAATAGATTTGCAAACAAACAAAGGTAAATTATGTAATCAAGACTGTGAAAAGGATGAAGTGGAGAGAGGTCGGTCACATAGCTAGACGAACGGATGGAAGATGGACGACGAGTGCACTACATTGGATTCCTAGAGAAAAGAAACGACCGAGACAACATCCAAATGCAAGATGGTAGATGAAATCAAGCCTTTTTCAGGAGTTACATAGATGAGGATAGCAGCAGGCCGAGATATGTGGAGAGAAAAGGGGCAGCTCATCATCCAACAGTGGATAGAAAACGGGTAAATATGATGATGATGATGATATTTATCAGCGAGGTATTTAGGACAGGGATGCGTGTTTAACTTTTGATGGAGAACTGCGTCTTTCTCCGCATGAGGTATGATAGTGGTGGTAGTGGTTGATTTGGGAATTTACTGTCACGTAATAATACAATGTCAAAAAACCTTTGACCTGGAAGCAGCAAGAGATATGAAATTCATTTCACTTGGGAGACCAGGTCGCCTGGAAATATTTCGTTTAAAAAGATAGTTCAAACGAACTACCGGTAACACATTTACTTCGCAAAAGGGAACAACCCTCTATGTGAGCATCTCGGCCTTCCTGATCGTACAATAACCTTCAAGATGCGTGCATATCTCTAGTTCTCGAAATATAACTACAATTCAAATAACATTAACGCACGAGATATTAATTTTAAAATGCCTGTTTTACTAACTCGCAATAACAACACAAAGGTCTTGAAAGATGCGCGCCCAGCTGACTAACGTATTATCCAAAGGGTAGGGTAATCGTTATGTCCGTGATTAGCTCTTTAATTGAATGTGCAGACTAATATATATATAATGCCTATGTAGACTATAAAATCAATTGACCATGTGCATGCATTTCTAATGTTACGAACAATAAAGAATTTGAATTTGAACAATGTGAAATTATGTAGCCTGAATTTTATCAATACGTGTTACAGCGTGAGATTCTGATCTACTCCCAATAAAGGGATCCCAAATCTGGCACATATAACCCTAACATCAAAACTTTACTGTTAAGAATGGATAGAAACCCTGCGAAACTCTCTTACCCCTTTTACACCCCTATACTAAAATGTTTGTAAAAGTCTTGGTTGCAGCAGACAATGCCCAGTCTGTCACGAAAATTCCATCGGGGATTTCAAAACTTGTTAAGGTTAAATCAAAACAGGATCAGATTTGGCATTAACCTCAAACTTGAGCAAACTTTCGTTACATTTAATTCTTTTCAGTCTTTTTATTTTGTGTAATATTTGCTTTTCATTTCAAAATATGACAGTTGATTTGTTCTGTTTCCTAATAAATACTCTAATTGTATTATTCAAAGGCTGTTCAACAAATTACATTATCTTCAGTAATTATAAAAACAACAAGCATAATAAAATACCTTCTATGAAATTTATTAGATTTCATCTACAAAACCCAAGTTACAATATTTTTTTAACTTCTCCTCGCGATCCCCTTGCACACAACCCGCGACCCACACGTTGAGAAATCTTGGTCTAAATCAATAAAATGTTTCTTTGGTTTTCATCTTTCTAATTATTTTGGTGCTGGAATGCTATGTGAAAAAACGAAAATAACTGTGTATTGCTCAAATATTTTTACTATTAATATTATACGTCAAAAAAGTAATCACAAAAAGTAATCTCAAAAAGTAATTGATTTCTGGACCATTTGTACGCGAATCTTTGCCTTGATACGCTTGCATACACTTTCGTTTTCTCGTTCTTATTTCTTTTTATCACTTTTGATCACTTCTTTCGATTTAGCAAAACAATATTTTTTAAGCTTTGTAATACAAGTTATTTGGCATTTTTTAAGAGGACAATAGCCAAACTGATATAAGTATCTACCTTTTGCAAGTTCTTGCTGACATTTTGAATGGCAAGCAATATTTCATTTCAAATAACCGTTGATAACGCAAATTCAAAATTAATTTCGTTTTATGCCGAACACTGTGATTTACCTTTCATTTGAGAATCTTCGACTGTTTCACTTACTTCCTTCAATGCATCTCGAATCTCACTCAAATTAAAGCTAACAGCTTTAACTGAAACTACATTACCAACCATCGTACACTCCAAAAAAAAAAAAATATTGGTGTTTATTGCCACCTTCAAAAGATGTAATAAAACAACTCTACCTTTACACCAATTCCAGTGCTGGATAACACCAATTCTAGTGTTGGTTAACACCATCCGGTTTGTCCAACACCGTTTCTGGTGTTGACAAAACACCGTTAGGAGTGTTAAAGTGCACCAGAAGTGTTAGGGAATGTTCGCTATGAATACGTCTTCTCTAACGTTGTATTAAAACCAACTGACGGGTACAAAATGTACTTTATTTTCGTTCTTGAGACTGAAAAAAATTCAGTCTGCAAGAACTAGAATGTCTCACCTAAGAAACGAAAACTTTTAGTAGTCAATACACAGGCTAAACGGTTGGAGCTAGAAAAACTAAATTTGGAATGAAGGTATCACTAGCAGATTAAGAAAATATTAGAAAATTTTGAAAAAGAAAACACACCATATTGGATCCAAAATGGCCGCAAAACTAATTGTTGTATAGAATACACATCCTAAACGGCTGGAAATGGAAAACCGAAATTTGGTATAACGGTACATCATCACTAGTAGGTTACGAAAATATTACAAAATGTCATCAAAGACGCCATATTGGATCCAAAATGGCGGACCCTAAAGATTCAATACATATTTTCAACCTACTACAAGTTATTCCATTCACTTTCAATTGAAAAGAAAGCCTTTTTCCCGGTGACGGGCTTTTAACTGGTAAAAACACAATTTGTACCAAAATGTAGTTAAAACAGAAGAAATTATGATAACTTTCTGGATATATACAGTTTGTCATTCCATTGTTTCTGCCTTCCACGCACACAGCCACAGTTCAATTTTCTTTCTCGTTTTGCAGTCTTTATTGCTAAATACCATTATGTAGTTTATCTTACGAGAAATGGAATAATCCAAATCGCGGGGGCCCCACGTCTTCTCATTTTGAGTAAACATTTACCTTGTTGAGTAAATTTTCTATTTTTCATTTTAGTTTAATTAATAACATCATTTTCTCTCTATGTTACAATGAAATATCCAAAGCACGGGGCCTGGGACAAGGGCCCCGCTCTAGGGGTGATAGACCTACTGAGAACGTTAACAAAACTTCAATCAATCACATATCACAACGTTTAATACATGAGCACATATGTAGCTGTCCAGGACAAACCTCTTTCCGTTTTGCAGAAAAAAATGAATATTGTCTTGCCGGCCGGGTGGCCGAGCGGTCTGCCAGCGGTCAGCCATCGGCTTGATGGTCCCGGGTTCGAGTCCCGGAATGGGTGTGGATTTTAACATTTAACAGCTAAAGGCGAATCGTGACGGGCCGAAGTCCAAAGTTACTAGACTGGCTCATATAAAAATAAAGTTTAGTTTTTAGAGTTTACTGAATATTGTCTTGTATGTTGCTAGCACCATCCGTAGGATTTCCAATGTAAATTTTCACATCGATCTTCGTTTGTTTAAGTATGAATAATGTTGCAATATTTCTTTTTTCGTCAGTGCTCAACTGCATGCATTCAGAAAATCACTAACAGCATTTAAACGAAAGAATTATTCTGATTGCTTGAAATTACGTCACTGTAGCGATTATAGTATCAAACTAGGATGTGTTAGTTCGTGTAATGATAATCTGTGACGTCCTTATTTTATGATAACGTAAAGTTAAATCAACCTGTTTTGACTGTTTAATGTGTTGATTAGCAGTCATTAATAATTTCATGACGAGAATGATGTTCACATTTTCAAATTGAATATTTTTTAATACAGCAGGATCTACACAAAAAAATCTTATACCGACTTTTTTTTTTTTTTTTTTTGCACAAAGGATGTTGCGCGTAAAAAATCCACGGTTCCATGGATTAAGCGTAAGACATTGGGGCACCGGGAAGAAATTACGACCTCCAATTTAGGGCATCCCGGAAGAAAATACGTAGTACTATTCGGGGCTCCCTTGGCAAGAATTAAAAGATCAAAACTAATAGAAGCGAGAATACTTTGGTGCGTCTCTACTGAAAATGTTATTAGCGCCCAAACTGTGAGGCTTCTGTTAGCGTTAAAACTCTCTTGATACCTGAGCTTTATACCCTAACTATAATTAGATATTTAGGAGATAGGCCTACTAAACACTGATGAAGTATTTATTACAGACTTTTCTTTAGTTCAAAATGGTTCATGGTGTCCTCAAATTTGCAATGAAAAATTTAACTCATTTCCCGACGTCATACAATGATGAAATTTCGAACATCGACGTAAGTCGGAACACAATATTCTATTGTTACTTTCATATTTTATATATTTATTTATTTTAAGAGCATATTTTAATTATTTGTAATATCTACTTCTTTAGCCTAAAATATATACTAGCCTGCAACGATAGTGGGTTTGACTGGTTGCAGAACACTTTAGGAATTGAGTCACAAAACATTAGCTTGAGAAAAAGTATCCGAACGCCGTAATAACTTGACAAAAAATAATAAAATATATTTTTAGAGGCATACTTTTCCTAAACAGTTCGTACTAAAACGTAAAAAAAAAGTTTATGTATGACTAAAAAGAAAAGCATTGGTCGCGACAATTCAAGAATTTATAAAGTGACTGTATATGAGAGCGCGCCCCATGGTTTTCTTTTAAGTCATGCATAAACAAAATTACTTTTTACTAGGAATTGTTTAAGAGAAGTATGTCTTTCTTTAACACATACTTTTTCTGATATGGAGGTAGGGGAAGGGGCCCTAAGAAGAGGGAGCCCGGTGGGCCTGTTCGTCCCTGCCCTCTCCGAAATGGAAACCTACCTTATTCACTGATGTATTTTGTCTTTTTCTACCTTATCTGGTGCACCGATTCCAAATTAAAATTTGTCACGGTTAACGTTACACGACTAGAAACGGAAAGATGGTCTCGATCTTGCTTTTCAACATGGAATGAAATAAAGGGATTTAAACAGTTTACCTAGTGTAAGCTATATTATTGCAAGATTGAGCAAATATAGGGTTCTATATAAGTCAGGTAGATCACTTTTTAGATTTCAATTTTCCAACATTTCTCGGTAATCGTAGAATGTTAAATTATTGCTACTTCTAGTTTGGGGTGGGGACCTGGCCTTCGTCGCGTTGAAACTTCCAGAGAGGAGCGGAAGAATTTCTGATACCATACATTACAATGTTTTATCCCATTCATATCCCAGGCTTTGGATTCTCAAAAAAAAAAAAAAAAAAAAAAAAGGCAAGGATTGTTATTGCAGAAAGGAGATAAGCCCAGGATCCTCCCCCTTACAAATACAACACTGCTTGTATAGTAAGAGAACATCAATTCATATTTATTTTTAGCTATATATGTTTTCGTAAAATCATGATAATTTTTATCATTGCGACTGGCAACATTGGTGAGTGATCTGGTTTTATGTCTTTGTTATGGTATAAAAACCTTGGCCTTGACAGCTTCTGATCCTCTTCTGTCCTCTGCATGTTTGGGTTTTGCTATATTCAGCGTGCGTGGAGAATCACCGTGCATTGCTACCACAGAAATCTTACACATTACTGTTGTAAGTACTTTTTTATGAGTAATTTCATTCCTATATTGTGAAGAAATTTACACGAATCAAAGTATGTAAGTGTTTCGATTAAGCTTAAATTATTATCACAATTTTGAAAAAATATCTAATCTCACAAAAAAGGATACTAATATTTCGAAGTTGACCAAGGTAGAAATAAGTCTTTAAAAATTCCTGTTTCTCTTTTTCGTTAAGTTAGAGATTTCATTTTCCTTTTCTTTTTTTATTAGCGGGTCCCAGGAATAAAATTTCTCATCGAAGCATGGTGATCTGTAAGAGAGCGGAAATCGGGTCACTTTGGTGACCCTGGCTGACCCGAACCTACGTGACACAGAGATCCGTTGGGAATTTTGACACCGTATTCTTGTGCTCTGGGGGTAACATCTCCGGTCCTTGTCACCCCTGAAAGAAACACTGTTTAAATGCAAGGGAATAATTGAAAACTCTGCTTTGTCCTCCGAGTTAACGGATCTAAATCGGTTGACCAGATCAGGCAGGGTCTGAAACCTAGGCTCGGTGACTAGTTTCAGCTATGATGTGTAAATGTCAGCATAAAATTTTCGTTGATCACTGAACTAAACTGACAGTGATAAGAATGAATAAATGCACAACAGTCGGAAAGGGGCAGAAATATAACCCGAACCCCGAAAATATAAACAAAGTTCTTCCCACAACTGTTTTAACCCTGTTCGTGCCATGTGGACTTTGTGGTGGACAAATATCGTGTGCGTGGGCTTTCTCGTTTTTTTTTTTTTCGTTTCCTCGCAATTTCTTCATGCCACAAATTCTCCCATCATCTTCATCCATCCAGCCTGACCCAAAAGTTGACTTAAGTTCTTAAAAAATAAATTAAAAATTAAAATTCCCACGATTTTTTCTAGTTGTCACTTTTTCTTCAGGGACTGCTTTCCCTGTTTACTGAGAACATTTCCCATTTCTGCTCAAATACGTGATCAAAATGACGGCAGCAAACACTTGATGAAAATTGCATGTTTAGTTACTATAAAAATAATTTTCTCTTTCTGCACATGTGTGAAAATCAGACTGAAACTGAAAACTTCGAACCTCAAACAAAGAGGAAATCTCTAGGTGTTTTTCTAGGATTACTCTAAAAAATTCTTGAATATTACCATATCAATAAACGTACCCAAAATTTTTAACAGTGTACCTGGCTGTTTCGTTTATAAAATGCAAGTAAAAAAGAAATTTGTTGCAACGATTCTTCACCATGGAATTTTGAACTTTTGCTATTTTGGAAAAACGAATATTTTTGTCTTTTGCATACAATTATATATCAAGATAGCCACTGCAACACTCTCTTGTGCAGTAGTCTATGACTCGTATCTACTTATTTTTGCATGTGTATATGCTCCAATGAACTAGGCCTATATCATAATAGTACAATTACAAATCGTTGCAGTGACGTGCTGCCAATAACACTGAACTTCTGTGATTCCTGGAACAATGAGGGACAATGAGGGACACCATTTTAGCACTACGTATAGGAATTTTATACTGAGCATATCTATGCAATAACTAACTTACTAACTAACTCTATGGCTTATGGAACTCGCAAGTTCATCGCCGCAGTAACAAACGTTCGCCATTGGATTCTATTCCGGGCAATACCCAGCCAGTTTTCATCGAGAAGATTTCTTCTAATATTGTCATCCCAACGACGTCTTGGTCTTCCCAATGGCCTCTTTCCATCCGGCCTACCAACCAGGATAGATCTTCGTTTTCCCCCCATCCGAGCTATATGGCCTGCCCACCTTAGTCGTCGCGATTTCATTACTTTTTACATCATCTGTTGAATCGTACAGTCCGTGGAGTTCTTCATTATGCAGTCTCCTCCACTCTCCAGTCATCCCATCCGATTTCGGCCCGTATATCTTTCTCAAAACTTTATTTTCAAATACACGTAATTTATGTTCATTTGCTAGGGTCGTACTCCAACTTTCGCAACCGTAAAGTATTACCGGCAGAATAACCGTTCTGTATATTTTCAGTTTTAATTTCCTTGATATTAATCGCGAGGTTAGAAGTTTTTGGACTGAATAGAAACATGCGTTGCCCGATACTAAGCGACTTTTTATTTCTTCCGTGACCTCATTTTTGCTTGTTACGTATACTCCCAAATATATAAATTTGTTTACTTTCTCTATGACCTCATCCCTAATTCTTATGTTTTTAATTCCTTCATTCCCTGTGTTTCGGCTTGTTCTCATGTATTTTATCTATGTTTACCTGTAGACCTATCTCATCGCACGCTTCTACTAAGACTTCGGTGTTCCTTTGTAGTGCATCTATATCGTTCTCTATTAAATCTACATTATCCGCGTATACAAACAGTTGATTCAAACCACTCAATGATAGCCCCTTTTTGTCCATGGAATGTTGGCTAATTTTGGTGTAATGTACCTTCTAGGGACATTTATGATGATTTCAAAGAGACAGTATTTTACATATCTAATAACAGGTGCCACGTTCCCTCTCAATTTAAACTCGACATTACTTCGGGTTGGCCGAGAGGTTAGCGCCATCGCTTTCTGTGAGCGTGGTCACGGGTTCAACTTCCGCCGGGATCTATTGAATGAGTGGTTTGGAGACCACTTTAACAAAAAACTGTAGATACTGTCCTTAGAAGCTCATCAGCTCGTTTAGGACGTTAATAACAATTCCATAAATCAAACACGACATATACCGAATAGTTATTTTTCTATGGAAATTTGAAAGAAACGTATTTTTATCTTTTCCCGAAGAAAAAATGCTGATATATTCTTTCTTAAAATCCATGAAACATAGTACACTATATATATGTATGTATGTATGTTTATGTAGATTGCATTGTCAAAAAATTACACTCATGTTGTCGGGATTCCGAAAAACATGGCGGATGTAAACTACCACCTACAAATGTTCAATCATCCCCCCCCCCCACTAATTCACCGTAATTTGGTCCCTACCAGGAAATGTTTGTATTTAATTGTTTATTTGAAACAATTTTTCATACTTTGAAAGCTAAAACTGCATGAATCGTGAACTATTTATTGTTATTTTTAACAAATAAGGAATTACAAATAATTTTCAATAATTTTACTTACAATAATTTTACTTATAAACTGTCTTTCCCAATATTACATGAATAATTGAATAAATACATTATTTGTCGTAAAATATTTCGTGCACGAATCCTCAGTTTCAGGATATTTTAGAAGAGTTTTCTCTTTGGGAAATGTTGTCCCAAATATTTATTCCTGTTGACGAGGTAGGAGAGATTTTGTCCTAGGGTTTAATTTCTGTTGCAGAAACTTTTTTTTTTTTCTTGAGATTTCAACAAGTGTCACCATTTGTAAGGATCAACCAATGTACACAGAAATATACCAGTACGGTAGACCATTAGATGAAAAAAAAAAACTCGTGAAAAAGGTTCTGGCAAAATGTTGCTAATTTGAGACAAACAATTGTTTACAATGTCCGGCTTTCGCATGTTATACCAAAACAAAATTATGTAACACCAGCCTTGCTATTTTCGAAATTCACAGAATCACACGCTAGTTTAAATATTGAAAACTACATTTTAGCTGAAAAAACTGAAATCAGTTCATCCTATTTTTGCTACAACAAATACACTAAAGTCTTGTTTAACTGAATTTGATGGGACCAAGGGTGATTCGGTTAAACGAAAATTTAGTTAAACTGGAAACACAGTAATTTACACACTGTACTACATGTTAAAAGAACAACTATATTTTAAAACATAGGCCTCTACTACCATAATATAATAACGTAGCATTATAATATAATTATTGTGCTGTATATTTACTGACCATTGCAAGGATTTATTAGATAATTCGTCCTTAATTAAGAGTATAAATCAAATTTAGAATTACAAAATACTAAAATTTAAAAAAAACACTTCATTGGGATTCGGTGAATCCGGAAATTCTGTTAATTCTCTTGTGTACCATATTCAATGTACACTAGATACAGTGGCAGAAAAGCTCAGACTTGTATCATACACTAAACGAACAGTAAAATTGGTCAAATCTTGAAGTACCACTTTCGCTCCTAAGTTCCCTCACTGACGGATTTAGCAAGAGGGCGTGAAGCTTCGTATAATTGTTTTAAAATTAAACATATTTCCTGTCAAGGCCGAGCGACCGCACTTAAGTTGATAGAGCGTAGGCTATGCATTTGGGAGGTTCTGGGTTCGATGCCAGCGGCCAAACGTTCTGAGTGAAGTTTTCTCAGGGTTTCTCCTCATTAATACCAGGTAAACCTACTGCATTCTTACAAGTAAAGTACTCGAAGTTAGGCTCGAGTTGCTCATCAAGTGATACCTGAAATTGAAGTTAGTGACGAGTATAGTACACCTGTGAAATCCTAGCTGCAGAGCTCCAGAAATAAAAAGGTTATGGCGGGTCAAAGTTCAAAGAGAAAGCGAATTTAGCTGCTTGTGATGTCCATGTTTTGCTGATTATCCCGATGGTAATACGTCGTACGTTGCTCCCAATTAATGTAATGTGTAGAATGATATCCCTCTCTCTGCCTGATATCCCGCTTTCTTTTATTCGAGTATGAATGTCCTTGTGCATGTTTGCTTCTGTTATTGATGTCAATAAAAGTTCTTTTTTCTTTTCGTTCCAGAAAATGGAAGCAGGTGCTATCGTTCATGCTCTGTATGAGAAATTTGGATTTGTTAATAGGAGAATGAATAGGTATGAAGATTCATTGTACAAACAAATAGTGGAGATACTTGAGAACAAGATGGAAATCATAGACGAAGTTAGAGCTCTTGGATTTGCTGGTGACAGTGATGAAAGCGATGATGGAGACTACGGTGATGACGTCTTTGATGAGGAAATGCCAAGTACATCGCAAGGTTCTCAAACACATCAAGAGTCTCCGACACCTGTAGCTTCTTCAGGTGAAGAATATCAGCCTTCGCCAAAAAAACAAAAACACATCTTGGACGATGATTATAAAGAAGTAGCTTACATGTTTTGGACACACAATGAGAACCCGGAAAAGAAACGAAGGAAATTTTCATCTGTCAAGTCACAGTATAGATTAATTCAATCGAAAAACATCCTCTTTGAATATGAGAAAAAAAAGGCAAAACCCCAGTTATAAGAAACTTAATGCAGCAGTTCACGATAAATTCAAAGAAATGGTCGAGAGATGAGCAATTATACACGACAGGACTCTTCGCTTTTAGGCTCTTCAGATAAGTAAAGAGCTAGATCCGGATAATACTCTACAATTCAAGGCATCTCGTCACTGGCTGTCTCATTTTAAAAAGAGAAACAATATCGTCAGTCGTTCTATCACGCATAGGGTTAGCAAAACGTGGAAATCAAAAGAGGCTGAATTACATCACTTATTTACGACATTTGTTACGTCCATGAAAGAACTTATGTTACTAGAAGACCTGAATCCTCGTCAAGTATTCAATGCTGATCAAAGTCGATTTGACAAGAAACTCCATGCATACAGGATTCATAGGACTAAAGGTACGGTGGTTGTAAGAGGTCCATTTGGATCAGTCAGTGCTACTACTCATTCATATATGATCATGCCGGTTATTTCCATGGATGGTGAAATATTGCGTCCGATGTACGTTCTTGTATCCGAATCCAGTGGTCAATTTCCAGGAAATAAGAAAAAAAAATCTCGATAACATAGTGTCCCATTCAGGAAAGACTGCAAACATGAACAAAAGTGATTTAAAAGAGTTTTATTCTGTATTCTGGAATGGCCTGCCTGCCAATCGTGATAAAGTCTTGCTTTTGCTGGATTCATGGAGTGCAAATAATAATGATAACGTATCAAATGAATTATGCCCTAATCATATAACACTGTTCAAACGTTTAATTCCTGGTGGTTGCACTGGTTTCATCCAACCACTTGATGTTTACTTCTTCCGTCCATATAAATCATTTATCAGGTTCATTACTGACACAGTTATCGCTTCCTCGGAAATTAATCTCTGGCATCGGGATAACATTTTATGAATGCAGTCCTTCACTCGCTTCCAATTCAGCGCCTCACGATTTCGCAGCATGATCAGGTTTGCGTTTTACAAAAGCGGCTACTTGCATGAGGAGCCCGAGCCCTGGATTTCTCCATTGGATTATTGTTTTGATTCTAATATACGTGACGAGTGCTACAAGACCTCATGTGAGAACATCTCTTTTGTCAAGTGTGCTCATTGTGAGCAAAGTATCTGCTTATCACACGCCTTCATTCATTGACGACTTACATATTGTTTGTATCAATGTGTAGTACTTTGCACGTGCCTCTTTCCTTCACATGAATCACATTTCAATTCAAAACCATGTCGTTCTGACTTTTGTTCTGCCTTTCGTTGTGACTTGTTTCAATACCATTCGCTTTCTCTTTGAACTTTGACCCGCCATAACCTTTTTATTTCTGGAGCTCTGCAGCTAGGATTTCACAGGTGTTCTATACTCGTCACTAGCTTCAATTTAAGGTATCACTTGATGAGCAACTCGAGTCCTCACTTCGGGTAATTTACTTGTTAGTATTGCTGTTTTGATTAGTTTTGATTTCTCTACTGCCTACTTTACCGCGCCATCTCCGGGGTTCATTTTGCACGTTCGATGTGATTCGTCCCGCCTCCACTTGTGCTCTTTCACCCCCTACTTCACCGAGCATATCAAGGTATTCCCGTAATCTCGTTCTCGTTGTTCCGCACACTTCTCTGTACGAAGACATCTTACCTTTTACAATGTTCAAGAGATCAAGATATCGACTAATATTTGCAGTATATACTCGTATTTAAAGGATTTGTTTTTCTTGTTTCGATGTAAAAATCACCTCTCGAAGCTTGCGAATTTATTTCAGGGACACCATGTATATATACATTTGACTTGGCGTGCCACGTGGAAGTATTCTGAGCTTGGTAACCTTAATATTGCCTCCTACCGGCGCGCGGACTTTCTGGACGCTGCATTCACGTATCGCATTATCTCAGTGCACTACAATTTTCGGACATCTTATATTCGAAAAATAAGATACTTCTAGTTCTATTACAATTAACATTCTCACCATTCTCCTCATTGTGTGTGTCTAGATAGAAGGAAGCTTTACTTGAAGCTGTCCAATTTTGTTGTATTGTATCATTTGATGTTTGTCTTAGCTTTCGTCCGTTATATTGCGCCAGAGTCAAGAACTCGTCCTCACGTTTATTACCATCAGCCGATCCAAGAGCATGTTTGCAAATACTTACAAAAAAGATTACGATAATTGCGATTGCAAACGCATGACCCATAATGAAGCACTGACCTGAAATCATAATAATTTTAAATTACAAAATAAATAAATATATTTGAATACAATGTATATTAAATTTTTGTGAATACGAATTAAGTACGTAACTTGTGTAAGAAAGTTAATTGTTTTACTCTAGATAAATTTAATAACTTCAATACAGCCTGCTACCCTAAGCACAATAATGAAGAATTTCTTGCATAACTGCAGGTCTAAACTTATTGAAAATATTTATCTTCATCATAACTAGTTGAACAAAATAACTACTATCAGAATAGTTATTAAAAGAGCCTTCTTAAAGTTTACTCTCGGATCTTAAAAGAGACTATTACGATTTTGTGAATTTGATTTCTGAAAATGTCTAGCACTATTCGATAGGGCATCCAAAGAAACTCCAAAAGCAGATTTTCGGAACTTAAATAGGGATGGAGAAAAATGACGACAAAGCTATGTCAAAAAGTGTAACGAAGGCCATTCTGGACGAACGAAGATTTCTCGTTTTTTCTTTTTCGCAATCAGACCGGGTTGGCGAAAGGTACGTGAAGTTGGCCCAACGACATCAAGCTATCGGAATGAAAACCACTCCATGATTTTGTGCATATTTTGTGCTAATTTGTGCACACTATCCCATATTTTGTGCACGCTCGGTTTAGCCCAGAAATCGAAAACAAT
>JAGDQP010022631.1:0-30166 GCA_022664845.1 Lepisma saccharinum
AAAATCGAAGAAAAAAAGTGCGTCTTAGTTTCGCGTAAATACGGTATATCGTCTATAGTACCATGCCAGAAAATAGAATTATTCTGAAAGATTTAAGAAAAGTATGAGAAAGCCTTCGTATAACCGGAGAGTGAGGGTGGGGTGATAGTAAATCAAAAATTTTGAATACTGATTTTACAAACTATGACTTACAGTGTTTAACTGAAGGAAAATTTCTTATACGCAGTTGTGTTAAAATTGGTACATTTTTACTGTGATATGAATCATATTCTTTCAAGTCACAAAAATGAGATGCAGGGTTCTGTGCGTCTTACTGTTGCAGTCATGTTTACTTCACTCAAATTGCATGCGGGACGTTTAGAAGCCAGTTTTTGGTGTAATTGTTTTCCGTTGTGGGAAAGCATTTAAGTACAAACTGTCTTCATATGAAACCATATTCAACTTCTGTAGTTGAATAAAGCTTTTTGATAGACCTTTTTTGTATGTTAATGCTTTTTAGCAACGAAGACAAAGTTTATGTGCCTAGGTTCGAATGGTTCATTGAGCTAGGAGCGCTAAGTCCGGATAAAAAATTATCTGAATACACGATGGCTATTTATCAGGATTTAGTATAAATGGATATTTCATATATAAGATCCGTTTATAGATATGCGTCATCCAGATTGGATCTGTTATCCGGATTTTTTTTTAACTATGCCTAACTCGAAGGCACTCATGTATTGATTAATCAGTATACATGAGTGACAGAGTACTGAAAATAAGTAATTGTAAAGAAAATTGTGAATGTAAACTGCACAGAAATGGATTTTATTGAGTGGAGGTTGACTTAATGCGTTCTGTTTGATAGGCTGTTTGAAGTGAAACTGAAAATATATACACACTTACGGTTTTTTACCCCCTAAAGTTTGATCAGTATGTACGATGTGCCCCTAACTTTTCGCTGTTTTAAAATTGTAACAACTTGCTCAGAGGATATATTAAACTAGCGTAACGTTAGGGTCGTATCGTACGTAATCGTGAAGTGATCAAACATAGGGACTACAAGCAACACAATCAGTAAGTAAATATATTTATAGGTGGCGTTCAATCCCCCCCACCTCCTCCCCCCCAAAAAAAAAACTAACTGTTTTGATGAAAAGGTATAGTTTGGTAATATTTGGGATTTCGTATTTCTGGGTAACATTCTACTTTATATGTATTTTATGGGATGTTATAGACTAAAATGTTGACTAACAGTCAACATGTTTGTAAGTCACTTCACAGCAGAAAACACCATGCTGCAGTAGCACATTCAAAAGTATTAAAAAGATAAGTTCTTTGGGTAATTACTTATTCGGAAGTGTCCTTTGGAAAACATGGCAATAGGAAATGTGAGAGACTATCCGAAAATATGAAATCCCATAATATTTACACTTTTCCCTTCAAAGTAATATGCTCGGTGAGGACAAAATCTCCGTATAAACATGGTATCGCTATTTTACTTATGGGGATTTATCGTCGGGAACATATTGTCAGTGTGCGGGGATTTATCGTCGGGAACATATTGTCAGTGTGCGTGAAAGACTATCACTGAACGTGTTGCTCGATAAACACGAGTTCTGCGTCTCGATGTTATACGCAGTCGGGGAGACAGAATGTTATTGTGCCATGACTACAGAAGTAATCGTATCTGACCTATTTTGTGCCGTCCATAGTCGATATACTTATAAGGAGACTTTTTCCTCATTTTATACAATACATTAATTGTAGCTTTTGTCTTGGCTGAAGGGCTGAAAAGAATGAAATAATTTATTTTCCACTCTGTATATAAACTATTTTCGAAGCAGATTTTTTCAACTTATTCCTTTTTCTCGTGTTCTAGAGTGTATCAAAATGAAACTAGCCAGTTCCTTGCACCTTACGAGGCTTCAGTCAAATCCCGTTCTGGTTCAAACACACCACCTAGTAACATTCCAGAGCCCTCTGGGGAACCTCATAGGCACCTTGTCGGTGTTTCTGCGTCTCATGTAAGTAAATATTTTTCATATTAATATCGATGATTCTGTATAAGCCGTATGCAAAAATTTTATTTTTTCTGAGTGACTTGCCTTGTTCTACCAAGCGACTAATAAGTTATTAGTTGTTGCCAGGTGATGTTGCACTCAGAAACGCAGTTTTTACACTAGTAGGTCTAAAGTTAGTCACGTTCTAGTTAATGTTTAAATAAGGGTTAGTTTTAGTTTTGCGTTGTACTAAGTTTGAAAATGAACGCTCCAATGTATTGTTGGTATTGAGGGATGCAGATACATGAAGTTAAAGCTAGAATATATATTCTAAGAAAAGAAAGACTCATTGGTCTGGTCGCCAGCTAGATCTAACGCATCATAATTCGAATTTTAGTTTTTTCTTACTGTGCAAATAATGATGTGTAATTTGTTCCCTAAATCTTACCGAACGATAATTGTGCGTTTTGCGTATTCAAATTGACTACCTTTCTGTATAATACTGAGGAATTTTGCAAATTTTATATTCTCTCGTTTATGGCCGTTGTTCACTTTGCATTTCCGCACTGAACCAGTTTCACTTCAGAAAAATAAACCTTAAGAACGAATTCAGTTTAGGGTAAATACGGCCAAACTAGCGTGAGATTACCTATCCGAATGTAATTTAACCTAATCTATTCAGCTTTAAATAATCTCAACTAACCTACCGAAAGAATCTGAAGTGAGAAACTGAAAGCAGTCATGAAAAGTGTCGAATATGCAGGCCATACGCACTTCAAAAGATATTTTTACTCCCCAAGTTTCTGCGACTCCATCTTTAAGGTTTAAATTTTACTTGAGATGATCGGTCTGTCGAATAAAATGGCTGTGAAATGAATTTTCACCTTTTTACATAGCCAGTGTGCAATTTGTGCAACTTCCGAAATAGGGAGAATTTCTCTGAATGTAAAATACAGCCCCCTTTTTATGCTCCTTAATATCCCAGGCTGATGGGATATTTAGAAAAACAGATTTTCAGAGACTCTTGCAGATAGGGGGAAAATCCCATCAATCCTCACAACTAATCGATGGAGTACATACATTCCCTTAACTATAACCAAAATTTCTTTACAAAAAGACAGAGAGAAAACATGATAGGGATTTTGAAATTCTGAATGTTTTGTGTAAAGTAGTTTTGCCTAATTCTCAATGAACTCATGGATGATCTTCAGAGACTCTCATATGCTCTAATGACCTGACTAAATCTTAACTAACCCTACCCAAAGGTCAGACCAAATTAAAGGTAGTTAAGTAACTCATTTACCTTTAGCTAACCTACGAACTACTATAATATAACGTAACATCTCGTATTGTCATTCACTGAACGAGTCAGGGGTGCATCGAAAATACAACTGAACTGGAATTATGGGGACTCCTAATACTACTTTCTGCACTTCTCTCTTTTAGTACTATGTGTGGTCATTGTAGTATGTAACGATGTAAATGGGAACGAAGACCTTGTTTTATTATACATGGAAAATTCTTTTTGGAATAAAACCATTAGATTGTGGTCTTTCGAAAACTTTTTAAGTTCTAACACCAACAGTGGAAGAAATAATTTATTTGTTTCCTTCTTGTACGTCGCAACTACGCATGCGCACTTACGTTGTTACAACGTTGTCAAGCGAATTTAATCCAAACACCAGTATACTAATTAATCTAACGCTAAACAAGTAACTAAGTTAGTAATGTGTTTCTGAATAAGAAAAGTTTACATGGTTCCTAATCACGTGATTATCTACTAACTAGTGAAATTATTAATTCAAATCCGTTATAATTTTTTTACCTTCACAAACTTAGATATAACGTGTAGTTTGAACACGATCTATGTTTGTAGTTTGAAAGATGACTGAGAAATAACCTATCAGTGATTCGTTAAGAGGATCTTCCACTTCTGTCGCTACTAGAAAGTTTACTGTTGGGGCTTATGGACAGAACATTGCTACCGAATATCATCATTTTCTAAGCAACTGTATATCTTTAATCGGAAAGAAATTTTTTTAGAGCATTCTTCAGAAGTTTATGAAGGGGTCAAATACTTAGAAAGTACATTTGTCTCCTAGTTTTTCACAAATAAATTATTAAAAACTAAATAAAATTATTTTGCTTTCTCCAAATTACAATATGTCTAACTTTGCAACCACTTACGCTAGAAAGACCAACTTTTTTCGTTTTATTCCTTGTAAAGTAACGATTCTAATAATTTTAATTGCAATCATATCTGATACACCAATAAAAAAATAGTATTTTTACATAGCTATTCCAGTCCACCTGTCAGAGGTTTGACTAGGGTATGCCAGCCGTGCCCTGCTCCTGTCTTCGCTTTTAGTCCTAGGGAGAAAAGAAGGGAGGGGACTACACAAATCCCCTCTTTCAACTTCTACAGCAGGTGCCGCCGTGAATGTAAACATGCTGTTTTAGAAAACAGCACATACCTGAAAAATTGTATGTAGTGAAGGTGAGATACGAGAATTTTGTAACAGTATAGCAACATCATATTTGGAATGGAGTGAAATTTGGAACAGTTGCAAGGCCTATTTATTGTGTGCTTTCCTGAGAAGAAGAAGATAAAAAACTCTAATTGGGTCTACTACAGTTGGTCGACACACTTCAGCGGCTGTAGATCGGCGACTAACAGTCAGTGAAACGAGACAAATGGCAGTTCGTTGACTAAACCTGCCGCTAGGTGCGCTCGGTAGTCGCAGCGCGCTCTCTGTGCTGCTTGACGCACTATTCCAAGAGTTCAGTCTTTTTTTTTTTTGAACACACATCGTACATGATTCATGTTTCATACGAGCCAGGCATTTTTCAGATTTCTTTAGGGATTTGGTCATTATTAATTTTAACATTTTACTCATTGGATAATTTCTTTTGAAGATTTTACTCGTTCAAGATAGGTGCGTGAAGTTAGCAGGACCATCAAAAGCTCAAATTCTCAAACTCGCTCCAGAATTTGTGTACAACTTGAGCTTTCAGAAAAACCAACTCTGAGAATTTGAAGTTTCAATATAAATGCTTTAAGTCCACTTGGGTTCTACCCACTACCTCCTGCAAGACCAACAAAGCTCAAATTCTTAAGCTCGCTCCAGAATTTGAACTTTCAAAATAAATAAGTCCATTTTGGCCCTACGGACTTCGCTCCTGGAGGACCAACAAAATTCAAACTCTCAAACTCGCTCCAGAATTTAAAGATTTCAGAAAAACCAGCTTTCAGAATTTGAAGTTTCAATATAAATGCTCTAAGTCCATTTTAATGGTGGTTCTTCCAACTTCACGCTGCAAGACCGCCAAAAGCTCTAATTCTCGAACTCGCTCCAGAATTTGAATACAATTTGTGCTTTCAGAAATTGAACTTTCGATATAAACGCTCTACGTCCATGTTGGCCCTACCGACTTCCCCATGCAGCACAACCAAAGGTTCAAATTATCGAACTTGCTCCAGAATATGAGTACAATTTGAGCTGTCAGAAAAAACAAACTCTCAGAATGTCACCTCTCAATATAAATGCTCTAAGTAAATTTCAAAGGTGGTCCTGCCGGGACCCGGTCAGGTCGTCGATACGACATTAATATGCGCGGACTGTTGGAAACGTCTTACGCTCTTTTTAGATAATTCAGAACGAGTCTTGGTTAAACGTGTTAGGGATTTGTGACTCATGAAGAAGTTCTAGGACTATCAAGGACTATGTCTAGTAGTTTTATCTAGGACTATATGTCGTGCTTTTATTTAGGATTGGTAGTTTTTTCTAGTAAAGACTCTTCTGGTATGATTAACAAATTACAGTCCCCAGTCACATGGGCGCCGCTACCTTATTTTTACTAGATTGTAACAAACTTCTCTGTGCCGTACTGTATGGTGCTGTACTAAGCAATTAATAGTGCAGCGAAGAATTTCTTTTATGTACACGTGTGTTGAGGGCGGGCAGGGAAGAATAAGGGATTTTATTAGAGAAACAGGAAAGAAAATCAGAGATAATAAATATGCTACACTGTTGCATGATTTGTTTATGGTGGGGGTAGTCAACTTGTCGCAAGCACTGATTTACTTGTATGTAACAAAATGTAACATAAATATTATTAACTTAGAGTAACTTACTTACTCTAAAAATACTTAGAGTAACGTGAAAACTTCATGTATACCAACTCTTGAATTGGTTATGAACTTCCTTCCCTGAAAGTTAGAACTTTCTAGGCTTCTTGAATTTGTAGGAGCAGCATTGAAATTCCGTGCAACGATAAAAATACATTAGACATATACGGATATAGTGTTGCCATCTTTTGCGGAGATCGTTGCTTTATATTAGCCTTAAACACATCCTGTATGCGGGATGGTTCTGAATCTTTTTACCAGGGCTTTAATTCGGCTCCTATTGCACATAGAGCTTTGCAATAAAAAATGTACATATCAAAGTGCATGTACAGAATCACATGATTATGTTGCTGAAAGCAGTGACGTCCCGGGAATACATCTACGGGAGGCAACTTCAAACTTTTAAATAGAAACTGGGGTTGATTTTGCTCCCTTTGCAATAAGCGCGACATTTTGAACCACTTTTAGAGGAAACACTTTTTAATATCTTGTACTGTTTGGCCGTTACAGAGCTAATTTGATAGGTCAGCTGTTACCTATCAAATTAGCCCTTGTAACTGCCAAAACACCAGTTGCCTCAATGTGAAAACTAACGAAGGCCCAACGTGACAAATAACGTGTGCACAGTTGGTAACATCTTATTTATTTATTGAACACACCAGGTTAGGTACCTAGTTCAGGTGTTCATTATAAATATGACATATAGTTGGAACTTTGTGGTGACATTCTGTAAAAAACAATTAATTACTTCATATAACAACGAAATTCACTCGTATTTACATTAAATACGTCTATCTCGAGACAGGCTTTAAGAATACAATTATATAATGAGCATATTCTCCTAATAGGCGTTGTATCTAATACATTGGTCCTTTGGGATGGGAGGGGGAAGACTGAATTACGAGGTCGAGTAACTCCTTGCGGGACCTGCAACCTTATTTCGGATAATTTTTCTGAGTGAATTTTACTATGTACTAGTTTGTGTAGAAATGATAATAGAAAATTAACTCTTTTTATTTTAACTCATTCAGCGCGTAAGTAGGGAGAATAAAATTATCCAGCGTTGTGTCTTAGGTCACGCTGTCTGAATTGATAAAGTGCATAATTGACGTATTATTAAGGTTAAAAGGTTGCTCCGTAGAGTAGTGGCTAAAGCAGCGGATAATAAATCACAACGTTGCAGATAAGTGAAGACAACGTTCGAATCCACCCACAGATAAGTGAAGAAAATTCCAACTATAAATTGAAGACGAGAGAGAGAACGTAATTGAATAAAAGCATGATGTAATCAAGGTCCAGTCTTTTCTAAAACTACTCTAAAAATATGCATAATTCCGTTTGCTAAAATAGTAAATTTCCTCAGTATGTAATTTGGTACTATTTTTGTTGCATACAACTGACAAATAACAGTTGGGCTAAAGTTGGGCCACATGTACATTGGAATTACCATGTAGTTTGCTCTGCGTTGAACTTCGCTTTTAGGGCCGACATTATCGCTAACGCTATGGCCAGCGGCCAATGGCCAAATACTACGTAGGCCGAACAGTACTGAAAAACGTTAATCTAACGTTAAAACATGCAATCAGATTTTCATTAGTCTAACAAGAATTTGTTATTTGGGATACACAGTATTTTGTATTAAATTTGTAGTTACTAATACAATTTGCAAAATAATTACTGTATGAACATTTCTATATTACTATTGAGTTGATCGTTTATAATGCGGCCCTCGCCCTCTTCCTGATTAGTCAGTTTGGCCCGCTGCCAAAAAAAGGTTTGAGACCCCTAGAGTAAAGTATAACGTTTTTTCGAATGATGATTCAATTAGCTGTGTAGGAAGATTGCTCTTTAGTATCCACAGTGCAATGTAAATATTATTCTTATTAATAATTTCTTTGGAATAAATAGCTACTGCTGAACTATGATGTATGCAGCAAACGCAAGTTTTCTCTAAGATGAGAGATTATATTTTACAGCTGTAAGTAATGCTGATTTTCTTAGGGACACAAATCTGCTTTATGTGATCAATAGTGCAAAAAATACAGAAGAGGTATAGAAAGAGTGCAGACAATACACGGTCAGGAAAGCGGAAATAATATATTGCATGTTGCTAGAATAATAACTTCTATTGGGAAGCAGAGGGGGGGGACATTCTTCCTCCACTTACCACGTCCACCCTCATAGTATGGAACCACTGAGGAAGAACACAAACACTACAGAATCAGCAATTTTTCGCAGGAATTCTCAGAAACCGGTCGAGAACCTGTTTCATTAAAGAGGTTACTTATTTAGACATTCGCTTCTCCAACTTCAAATTCCTTCCACTGCCAGACCTAGAGTGGGGTGTGGCTTACCCTCATCAAACCTTTGACAGGTGGACTGGAATAGCTATGTAAAAATACTAATTTTTTATTGGTGTATCAGATATGATTGCAATTAAAATTATTAGAATCGTTTCTTCACAAGGAATAAAACAAAAAATTTGGTCCTCCTAGCGTAAGTGGTTGTAAAGTTTAGAGAAAACAAAATAATTTTATTTATTTTTTAATAATTAATTTCAGAATACTAGGTGACAAATGTACGTTCTAAGTATTTCAACCCGTTCATAAACTTCTAAAGAATGCTCTAAAAAAATTCTTTCCAATTAAAGATATACAGTTCCTTAGAAAATGAAGATATTCGGTAGCAATTTTCTGTTCATAAGCACCAATAGTAAACTTTCTAGCGGCGACAGAAGTGGAAGATCCTCTTAAAAGAGTGAAATTGAAAAGCTACTTCCCATACATACTTCTCGAATATTGTACGTTACAAGATGTCGGATGGTACTGTTGGTTTTTCAAGATTGCAATCTTGGAATTCATTGATCAGCTTATTTTACCGTTAACAAAGATCTGTTAAGTGCCTTACAGATTTTGAATTATCCTGAATCTGCTTAGAAATCAAGTAATTGAAAATGGGATATTTGCTAAATGTGTTACTGGTATTAGAAAATTTGGACAATGTTGTAGTACTAAAGCCAGTAAATATTTCTGGTATTTTAATCTAGCTCTTTTACTAATTTACTAAATTTATAGGAAACAACATCTATTAGTAACCAAAATTCCCTTTTACCGAAATATCCTAGAACCGTTTTAAACAATTCATTTTAGTTTAGTTATTTGATTACTTAGCCTATGAGTGTCATAATTTGCTAGTAGTAAAATATATCAGCTGAACATGACCTATTTAATACACTTGTTACTTCATATAATAAGAGTTCCATAAACACTATCCTGACTGCTTTCCAAAATTGTAAGATACTCTTTCTCCTCAAGTAACACCGAAGCATATTGAGAGACAGTCTTCTAGAACTCCACGGGATGTGCCCACTGTTGGTTCCTGTACTATTTCAAAAGCTAGTCGTATGTCACCACTTGCGTCGAGCTTCAAACGGCTGACTACTGTTTTGGCTACTCAACTCGCTCATCAACAGTCCTCACCTGCCCTGAACGAGCCGCGTTCGTTCCTAACCTCAGATATGATTGAGGACGATCTAATGGACTCGGAATATACTCTAGTCGGAAAGGGAGGGAAATTTAAACCTAAACTTAAAAGGTGATATTTTTCTTGATCTTCATCCCAATGGCTATACTCCAATGGAATCCTAACGGATTTCATTCTCACTATAAAGAACTGCAAGTCTTGTTATCAGATATTTCCCCTGTTATAGTCTGCTTTCAGGAAACCAAGTTTAAAACAACTGAATCTGTAATCTTAAAGAACTACACACTAGATCGCACAGGTTTCCCAGCTGATGGTCGCGCATGTGGCGGTGTTGCAATTGGTGTTGACACGCTGTATTCAACACCTGTCCACATTGCTACGACCCTACAGGCGGTTGCTGTTCGCGTGCATCTTGAGCAGCATGTAACAACCCTGAATTTGTACATAACAAGGGAACAAGACTACGCTCCTTGACCTCCAGAATCTTTTTGCAGCAGTTACCCCAACCTGTAATTTTAGTTGGCGATTTTAATTCATATAATGTTATTTGGGGTAGTGTTCGTACTGATGTCCTCGGTAGGATAGTTGAATCTTTTATTGACGCTTCAAACTTAGTTTTATTAAATACTGGTGCTAACACACATTTTAGTTTGGCAAGTGGCACATACTCAGCGATAGACCTGTCTCTCTGCAGTGCAGTTCTTGCATCCGTGCTGGCATGGCGTGTATATGACGATCTATGTGGTAGTGACCATTTCCCGGTAATTTTAGACTTTTTAAACCTTTATCAAGCACCACGCAAATTACCGCATTGGCATCTGAAGCGTGCTGACTGGAATAAATATGAAACTCGTGTCCATGTAGTAGATGGAGATTTGCCTCTGAATGATTCGGTTGAGTACTTAAACCGTGAAATTTTGCGAGCTGCCAGATGTTCCATCCCACAGTCTGGCCGAACGCGACGTCTGCATTCTGTTTCCTGGTGGAACCAAACACTCGAACTAGCACGGCGACGGCACAGTCGCGCTTTACGGGTTTTCAACCGATATTCTACAGCGGCAAATTTGAATTCAGTTCGACAGTCACAAGTTTATCTTCGACGTCTCATGAAACAAACTCGACGTACATCTTCTATTAACTCACAAACGCCAATTCGAGACGTGTGGGATCGGGTCAGACGTTTGCAGGGCAATTGTCGCTCCGAGCCATTGACTGCCCTGAACCACAATAATGTCTTGCATACTGACCCAGAAGAGATAGCTAATCTACTTGGAGCAGCCTTCGCAGCAATATCCAGCTCTCAGCACTATAGTGCTAATTTTGTGAACATAAAGCGTCAGGCAGAGATGATTCCTCTACGCTTCCACTAATAATTTCGAACCATATAACGTCTCTTTTACTGAGTGGGAACTTGAAACTGCCTTGCGTGATGTTCGAAACACATCCCCTGGATTAAATGATATACACTAAGAAATGCTTCGACACCTTCCTTCCCAAGGTAAGGTCTTCTTGCTAAATCTTTATAACCAGATCTGGAGGACCGATGGCTTCCGTGCTGGTTGGCGAGAAGAAATCGTAATCCCTATTCTGAAACAGAACAAAGATAAACGAACTCCCACAAGTTACCGGCCCATTGCTCTCACTAGCTGCGTATGTAAGCTATTTGAGAGAATGATAAATCGCCGCCTAATGTAGCACTTGGAGCATAATAACTTGCTTTCCAATGATCAGTGTGTTTTTTCGTGAATACTGATCAACTATCGACAACCTAGTCAGGTTAGAGCCCATTGTCCAGGATGCTTTCCTCCACAATGATCACGTTCTTGCGGTGTTCTTCGATTGAGAGAAGGTTTATGATACCACCTGGAGGTATGGCATATTACGCCAGCTCAGTGACTGGGGCATTAGGAGCTACATGACCCATTTTATATCAGATTTCTTATGTGATCGTTACTTTCGTGTCCGTGTTAGTGATCGTTTCTCAGAGCGTTATTTACAGGAGAACGTTGTACCTCAAGGGGGTATGCTGAGCGTAATATTGTTCGCTGGTGCAGTGAATAGTGTTATGGCTTTTATCCGCCCTCCTGTGGATGGTTGTTTTTAAAACTTTGGTAAACTTTATTTTTATATGGGTCAGTCTAGTAACTTTGGACTTCGGCCTGTCACGATTCGCCTTTAGCTGTTAAAATCCACACCCATGCCCCTGCCGGAACTCGAACCCGGGACCTTAGAGCCGATGGCCTACCGCCGCAGACCGCTCGGCCACCCGGCCGGCGGATGGTCTTTTATATGTTTACGACTTGACGATTGTCTGTAAATCTGCGAATATCAACCTCGCAGCCCGGCAGATCCAGTTGACGCTTAACCGCCTTGTTGACTTTTCACACCATACTGGCTTCCGTTTTTCACCTACGAAGATAGTCTGTGTACACTTCTGCCGTAAACGAAATTGTTTTGTGGATCCAGATCTCTTTCTTGGAGACAAACAACTCCAGTTCGTCGAGAAGGTACGATACTTTGGACTTTTATTTGATATTAAGTTAAATTGGCGCAGTCTCCTTCGCCAAATTAAGATATCCTATACTAGAGCTTTGAATTTGTTTCGTGTTTTAAGTCATCCCACTTGGGGTACTGATCGTACAACCTTTTTGCGCCTTTATCGCGCACTCATTTTATCGAAGCTTAATTATGGTTGTCACGCTTATTCCTCTGCATGATTTTCTGCTTTACATACACTTGATAGCGTTCATCATGCTGGAATCCGACTCTCCACTGGCGCGTATCGCACAAGCTCCAGTCTTTGCGTTGATGCCGCCGAACCTCCGCTCGAGATTCACCGAACGTACTATGTGCTGAGCTACCTTGCTAAGATATCATCTTTAGTTGGACATCCAGCACATAATTTCGTAATGAACCCGGTGCAGCGAGGACTTTATGAACGGCGTGATCACGCTACCCGACCACTTGACATTCGCGCATCTGAGTTGTTAGTGAATCTGAATGCAGATCGTCCAACTGTCTGCCGTGTCCGTTTTAGTCTCCGCCTCCGTGGATACTTGCTCGTCCACGGACTGATATCTCTTTGTCAACTATAAAGAAATCGGAGACATCTATAATTGAGTTCCAGCAACGTTTTCGTGAGTTGCAGAGTCAGAACCCGAATTTTATCGCTGTTTTTACCGATGGGTCCAAATCAGAAGAATCTGTTGGATGCGCGTTTGTTATAAATGGGGAAGCTCGCCCATTTTGTCTTAATCCCAAAGCCAGTATTTTTACTGCTGAGCTATATGCTCTTTTAAAGGCTTGGATTTTAATCTTGTTCGTGGTTTCAGTCGCATCATTGTTTGTACAGATTCGCTCAGTGTTGTTCAAAGCCTCGAAAATATGTATTCTAAGCATCCGCTCGTGCAAGATATTCTATGTAAGACACACACCATCTGCTCTGCTGGTGGTGAGGTTGTTATTTTTTTCCTGGATACCAAGTCATGGTGGTATCCATGGTAATGAAATGACTGACGAAGCTGCTCGTGAGGCCTCTTTAGGCGTTAACATTGATATTCAGCATGTCCCATTTCAGGACATATTGATATATTATAGACAGATTACACGGAGTGAAAGGCAGCGACGATGGGATTACGTTTCTGTTAATAAATTGAAAGCTATTAAGGTAACTATTACTGTATGGAAATCAACTTGCCGAGATAGTAGGCATGAAGAGGTACTTTTATGTCGCCCACGTATAAAGGCACAGTCGCATGACACACGGATATCTGTTGCGACGCTTGGACCCTCCGCATTGTAGTGAATGCAATGGAATGTTAAGTATTCGTCACGTCCCTTTAAATTATCCAGGATATAATCATCTCAGACAACGTTATAACATCGCCAATGACATGGCGTCATTGTTAGGGGATGAACCTAACTATGTTGCGGAGAGTTTTTATGTATATTCGAGAGACAGGTCTATCTCCGTTTATTTGAGATCGTCTTATATTACTCTTTTATTCTGTGAAGGCCCATTTACAGCCTCCACGTTTTAAACTTGTTATGCTAAAGACTCTATACATCTTTAGTTTTTATTCATCGTTATACTGGCCATTTACACCAGTACATTTTTTCTGGAGACCTTTTACATCTTCAGCTTTTATATGCTTTTAATCTTTTAATTAATTAACAGCTAGGTATTGACGTGACAAAGATAAGGGGCTTTCCCCGTATTGGGACAGGCGTAAGCCATAGTGCTGGTACTGCCCATAAAATTAATTTTATTTTACCGTAAGATACTCTTTCATCTTTCCATAATATTTAAAATCAGAAAATGCAGAGGAGAGCCTTAGTCCAGTACAGTATGAGCTTCAAGACAGTACTAACCCATGAGAGGAAGAAGTTCAGTTTGGTGAAAAACTCGTGTTGTGAAGTAAAAAGGGGTATTATTGAAACTTACTGCAGGGTCATTCCATGACAAATCACCCAATTTTAGAAAAGATGGTTTCATCATTTTAGAATATTTTTAATTTTTCGTATGTAGGTTCCTACATATCTGAAGATATCAGAACCACTTTTGAAAAAAATGTTATGCCCTTATTTCTCCCGGGGAGGCCATGTTTGCAGCAAGCAGTTTGGTGTTTTTCACTCCCGTTGACATGTACGGAAACCTGAATGCCTCAAAAACGAGAAGAGCTAGAGAGCTGAAACAAAAACCGTTATGTAGCTTACGAAGTGAAGATGTGGAATCACCCTTTCTCAATATGAACTCCTTCAATCCAAAAATTAGGCTAAAAAATGAGTAATGAATTGTATAAAATTGGATTTTTAAGCCAATTTTTTTTTAGAGAAGTTAAATATAAGGCTTCAAATTTTTTTAGCCCAGGAAAATTAGCTCATTTTTGACCAGACGAGTCAAATATGGAATAAAGAGCAGAAATTTTCAGGACTTCCTCCCTGATCTCTCTCTAATAACATATTAAAAATCTCAAAAAATCCCACTTTCGGAATTTTTTGGCGGGAAACGTCCGCCATTTTGAAATATTGTTTCTTGGCTCTTCTATTTCAATCTGTTATATAAAAAGTTAACTATTCTATGTAAAGCGTTATGTTTTAACTCATTCTGCTCAGAAATAGATGGCTTTTGTAAAGTATATGGTATAATCAACATAATTAGTGTCTTGTAGAAAGCGGTAGGTCCTTGAATGAAAAATTAGCTCTCTCCACACGTCTCGGCCTTAAGTTTTCTTTAACCAAATGGCTAAAATGAGAAATAATAATCTGAAATTATCAGGACTTGCCCTCCAACGCTTGTCTAGTAACATACTAAAAGTAAAAAAATAAATAAGTAAATAAATCCTACTTGCGGGAAAATTTTGGCGGAAAACGTCCGCAACTTGAAATATTATTGTTCCTTGGATCTTTTGTTTAAATCAGTCATAAAATATGAACTATTTTATGTAAAACGATATGTTTTAGCTCATTCTGCTCTCAAATAGATGGACTTCCACGAGCATATGGTATATTAAACACAATTATTGTGTTATCGAAGGCAGTGGGTTCGTCAGGCCTACTGGCTGAGGTAGATTTCGAAGTGTTTTTGGTTGAATTTATTGGGATAAGTGCAGAATAAAAACACTTTAAGTAAATATACTTTTATCATTTTATTTTCATTATAAAATTATAAATACGGTAACTAATTACCCTAATAGGTTAACTAATTACCGTGCAAACTTTTTGTTATTAGAACTGAATGCAGTGATATTCCAATTGAAATTAACAGGCTCAATGAAACCCGCCACCTTATATACACCTAACGACATTTGAGCGCTATCGAGAAACTAGTCATTGATTTATAGATTAATCATAAAGAGCTTTTCAACGTTACCTCACAAGACATGGTTTTAAAAATTTCGAATTTCCACCCCCACCCTCACTCGTACCCCCACAACCCCTGAATCGTTGGTGTCACCGTAAACTTCTTATTGAGACTTATAATTTCTGCAAACAAAATTTCCCTATAAACTCCATAGGGGCTGATATATATTTTTTTTCAAAATTTCAACCCCCTCCCCCAACCACCCCCCTTGGGCCGATTTTGTTCATTAACGAACTTAGCCTAGAAATAACATAATAAAATTTGGTTCAAATTTCTTCAAAATTATGGCCGCTAGCGTATATATATATAGGTACTGCTCGGTACTTCTTTACGCTGATGACTGCAAAATTTTTAAGACAATTAAATCTACAGAAGATACTTTCTCTCTTCAAGCCGCTATAGATTCTGTTGAAATGTGGTGCAATGATTGGTTACTGAAAGTCAATCCTTGCAAAACTGCTGCAATGCGTTTCTCACTGAAAATCCATAACACAAAGTGTACGTACACAATAGCTTCATCTAATATACCATGGGTAGACCATTACAAAGACCTTGGTATCATATAAAAACTGGATTTTACTCCTCACATTGAATTCGTAACTTCTAAAGCACTCAAACTTCTTGGACTTCTCTACAGGTTTACCGATATTTAAGATTTCAGAGCTCTTCGGTCATATTTTCTCACTTGTGTACTTCCTACTATTGAGTACTGTTCATCTATCTGGTCTATGGCTTATGAAACCAACTTATCTAAATTGCACAAAGTCCAGAATTTCTTTATCCGCATTGTACAACACAGACTACCCAACCTCCAACACAAATCTAACGTAGACATTTTGAATTCTCTTGACTTAAAAAACATAGACACACGAAGAAAACTAAATGACTTAAATTTTATTTATAAAATAATGCAGGGCACACTCAGGACCAATGACCTTCCACTTTTTAACCTAAGAGTACCCAGACAAAATTTTCGTTCACAACATCATTTCTATCTCTCAAAACCGAGATTGTGTTTGGTCCAGCGATCTCTTGTATACAGATTATCACATTTTTACAATACTCTTCCTTTGCCACCAGATTTCTGCATCAGTGAAAGTAAATTTCTAAAGGTTTGTTATATGAATCTAGGATGAATGAATGAATGAAAGAAAAAAAAAGATATTATTTCCTATAGCATAAGTCTTCGTTGTTACATTATTATTTTTATTGTTGTTATTGTTTATTGTTTGTTACAAGAACGGTGTAAAATGGCGTTTGCTGTATCCGTGCTAACTTCTAATAAATAAATAAATAGGTAGATTTTTCTTCGAAATCTACCTAAAAATTAGCACACTTAACATGCCCCGATCTTTCGCCATCGTTGATCAAATGTATAAAATAAGAGATAACAGGCTGAAATTTTTAGCACCTACTCTCTAACATCTCTCGAATAAGATACTAATAAGATATCCCACTTGCGGGGAAAATGTTTTGGCGGGAAATATTTGCTATCTAGAACTATTCTACGTAAAGAGGTTTTTTTTTAGCTTACTCTGCTCTCAATTACACAGACTTTGTCGGCCCGAACCTTAGGTACCTAAAGGCCGTAAATAAATAAAATTTAAAAAATCAAACATAAAATTTGGCGAAAGCACGGTATCTTCATTATTATTATTAGTGTCTTGTCACTAGCGGTGCGTCTTTAAAACAAATTTATCTCTTTCCAGACGCTTCGGCCGTGCGTATTCTTTGTGTGTGTTGTTTGTTTGTTTTCACGTACGTTATATATTCCGTAGTACTACAAAAAGTTTACGTACATAAATATACAATCTCTTCGTAACCAGTGTTACCGCCCATACAATTAATTTTATCTTATCTTCGTAACCAGTGTTTTAAACGCTAGCTTTTTCTCTTCTCGTTAAGGTGTAAACAATTTGACGTGTCATGTTGTTTTACTAATCCTGCTCAAACATACAGTGTTAGTGAAAACATAAAGCCAATGTGGTTAGCATAAACCCGAGCCAACCTTTCCATCGAATGATCTGCCTGATTGTAAGTGATGAAGAACCTGAAAACTACTTAAACTTTGAGTTGTCAATATATCAACCTTCTTTATTTGATGATTTTTCACTACAAAATTGTACAAAATCTGGAATTGTACAAAGTCTTCTTTGATGCCAGAGCTAATAATCCTTGCCATGGATTGTGAGCTTCCATCGTAGTTTCAGTATATTATCAATAGTGGCTTCCTTCTCCATAAAGTTTCCTGAGTGCCAGATGTCACTTTTGTTGAGATTTGCAAGACTACGTAGACTATGTTCTCCAGCTCCAGAACTATGACAGGAGCTCAGCTGTAGTTTCTGTCGATTACTAACATTCAACTCTAAAAGGCGAACACTTCCGTCTATCTTCAAAAGGTTGTACCACATCTCTTACAGTTGAATGCTGGTAGCCAGAAACCTGTTGTTGTTGAAAGTTTAAAAAAAAAAAACCTTTCAGAATAAATCTGGCCTCATAGGCTTGTTGTCAACTAAGCTCATTAAAGAACATGTGGCTGTGTATCGCGCTGATGGTGAAGAAGACTAAGCAGCAGAAAGAGCACAGAGGAACTTCTGTCATTGTCGGCCAAGTCACAGATCTGGGCATCCTTGTAATAGGTCTAATAAATGAAGGTAATCATGTGTTCATATTGATGCCAGGAACTAACACACCTCCCATGAAGCCATTTAGTTCAAGACAGATTTGCCGTCATATGTTTTTACATGCAATGACAGGTGGTACAAAGTAAGCACCTTACAGGATGGGGAAAAAGAGATCAACTTGTAAGTTCAAAGGAAACTGTCCTGTAGGAGAAGGTTGAGATTTTTAGCAACTCCGAGGCTTCACATGAAGATACGGCCACTGCAGGAGAAGCACTTGTCTGCAGTGTATCCAGGAGAACTAAACGATTTTCGCGATAAAAGACTGTTTTAAATGTACATAAAAACGGCAGTCAGTTTAGGCTACATTTAACTGGCCGTTCACTCCCACCAAGTTCAACTGCTGCGAGACAACACTCTTTCAGTACTTACAAGTGTGAGAGTGCAAAGTAGTAGTTTCTCTGAACCCAAAAGACTGGAGTTGGAAGAAACATGGAGACATCTCCTTATATCTTCAACGAAAAACCCTTCTCCAGACGAACTTTTCCTATTAGTGTCTTACAACTTTAAAGCAGATTGTCAGTCCCGGCGCCCTAGTGTAAGACGTTTCTGAATGTGGTTTTTGCAGTAATCAAGAAGAACCAATGTTGGAAGAGTGCGTTGATGATCCCGATCCACTGTTATTAGGTAAAGATGAAGAAGAACTGGAGGACCATACTCAAGAATCACCTTTTCCCCTTCGGCGAACCCATGTATGGTTTAAGGGCAAGCAGAGCTGGATATGTCCCGTCAAGAAATACTATTTTTAACCAACTTCACATTAATTTGAGGTATATTTTAAGTTTCCCAACTTTCATTTGATAGTAAAAGTTATGTTCTTCGTTGAAACATGTTTAAATTATAGCTATTTTGTTAAATTTTCGTTAACTAAATAATCCTTAAATAGTGAGGTGAAATCTTACCCAGATAAATAACTAAGATTCTCAATGTTGTCTTCAAATCAAATACTTATATTACTGTAACGCAATCAAATCTTATTAGTTCAATCATAATACAATAGCGCATAATATACTAAAGCCTTTGTTTAGTATTGACCAAAACCAAATTAGTAATATGATTGTGCCAATTCTTATTTGATATAAACGTTTCGTTGTTGACGTTGTTGAGGCATCAAAATTCATATTTCAGTGTTTCCTTAACATCATTAGATTCAGTCTGTTTTACCTTTGTAGAATCCCTTATGGATATTACACATCACAATTAGCAAAACTTCAATAATCTTCTCAACTTGATCTCATATAAAATATACAACAACATCTAACCCATTTTGGTATCAAACACATGAACATCCATTTTACATAATAATAATCAAGAGTTCTTCTTCTTTCTTACGTTCCGTGTTTTTTTCATCAACTCTTTTCTTTTCAGCAATAACTTTTTTTAGATTTGATTTCATTTAATTCTGATTTCTCCAATAAAATATTACTTGACTGTAAAAGTTCTGGTAATCTCTCAGTCGGGTACTTCAGTATCCACCAGTGTTGTATTTTGTAGTCTCCGTTAAAGCTTTAATTTCAATAGGTTGGTTCAATATTTGATGTTCCACCGTCGCGCATTTATTTCTCAATGAACATAATCTGCTGTCAGTTGGTTTATCAATTTTTCCAAAACTAGATATTGATTATTCACAGAGAGTAGTTCTTCATTGTTATGCGTCCTTCTCAAATCAACCATTCCTGAATTTACCTTAAGTTTATCTGACTCTAATTCCAACAGGCGCTGTTTCCATCCGGGATGTAATGTATTTAATCCTTTTCTCCCTAAAATAGTGTATGGAAGATCATATTTTGTCACAAAAAAGGTTGGGTTATAGCTCTTCTTTCTATACTCTCACGAAATATCTATTTTAGCAATTATTGGCAGTCTTCCACCAGCCATTATCTTTAAATACATTGTATTTGGTAAACTCTGTAAATCTAATGGCAGTCTTCTAGCTGTAGGTCGATCCATCAGATTGTATCCAGCTCCCGAATCAGCTAACATCTGTACTTCGTTTTGCTTTACTCTTAGTTTGAGGATACTGTTAAAAATACTATCTGTATCCCGCACATTATTTGCCCAGATATCGTCTATCAATTTTCTTACCTTAACTTCATTATCATCATTAGCCTCCGTATTAGATTTAGATTGTTCATATGGACTCATGTTACTATTTAGTTTCCTTTGCAAACATTGACTTTAAAAGCGCTTCATCTTGTGGCAAAAATTACAAGTTCTACCAAAAGCAGGACATTTATTCACTAGATGCTTATACCCACAAGCTTTGCACTGTATCTTTGTTTGATGTTGTTCTTTATATTGTACGGATGATGCATATGACTGTTTGGATCTTTCTGTAGATTCTGTATAAGATAAACGTAAAGTTTTGCCTAAAATTCTGCTTTCTGCTTCAATGGTTTCAAATTGGTAAGGCTAAAGCTGATAAGTGAGACCTTCTCGAAAGTTAGAGTAAGAGTAACTTTTTTCTCAAAGCTCCATCTAAGACCCCTAATACCAATTGGTCTTTGCAAGCTTCGTGTTCAAACGACTCAAATTTACATTTTGCTGCTTGCTTTCTTACGTTCTCAATGTATTCTTTTACTAGCTGACCTATCTACTGAATAAGTTTAAGAAATGTATACCTTTCAGTTGTTACATTGGTATGTTTAGCATACAGCTTAACCAAAATATCTTTCAACTCCTTTAGGGTTAACTTGAGAATATCCTTACGGTGGATTATATCTCGAGAGTATAGTTCTGGAGACAGAGATCTTAATAGAATTTGCTGTCTTTTTCCAATTTTACTTCCTATAATTCACATTGTACATTGAAGCCCTCTAATAATTGGCAGTAGATTATCTCGAATCATCAGATTGATAAAATCAGCCATCTTGGACTTATCTTGAAATCAGCCATCTTTCTACAAATATGAGTTCGTTTCTTGATAGTCGTCGCCAAATTTGTTAAACTTCAACTTTCGTTAACTAAATAATCCTTAAGTATTGAGGTGAAATCTGACCGAGATAAACTAACTAAGATTCTCAGTGTTGTTGTCAAATCAAATACTTATATTACTGTAACGCAGTCAAATCTTATTAGCTCAATCATAACACAATAGCGCATAATGTACTAAAGCCTTTGTTTAGTATTGACCAAAACCAGATTAGTAATATGATTTGTGCCAATTCTTATTTGATATAAATCTTTCTTTGTTGACATTGTTGAGGCATCAAAATTCATATTTTAATATTTCCTTAACATCATTGTTTTACCTTTGTAGAATCCCTTATGGATATTACACATTACAAAACTTCATTAATCTTCTCAATTTGATCTCATATAAAATATACAACATTTAACCCATTTTGGTATCAAACATGAACATCCATTTTTCATAATAGTAATCAAGAATTCCTCTTCTTTTAATGTCCTTGTCATAGTTCAGATCTTTTGACCTAAATTCGTTATTAAAACAAAACTAATTAGCAATCTTAAATATCAAATTCTTTCCATTCTATCATATTTTAACGAAATTGAATGTTTCGTAAGAAACTCTATAGAACCCGGCACTTCGACAAGAAACTATAAAGGCAACAAATACAGTTCTCTCGGATTTTCATGTGGTCAAACTGCACGGGGTCCTTAACCATTCGATCAGAGGCAAGATAGATAGGAAGGAAACGCGCTTGTGATTGTTTTCTCTTGTGACCGGCTAGCAGTCGTCACCACAGTTAAATGGAGACGTCAGTGAGAACAGTTCGAACATGAGAACCTCAAAAAGCGTTGTGCGGGCCTGTATGCTGTTCGAGTTTAAACTGAATATACGCTAATGCAGCGAGAAGATATACCAGGCATTTGGTAGGGATGTAGTAAATGAACTGACAGTACGACAGTATTTTAACAGATTTAAGGATGGCGATTAATCCCTCTCCGACGCACTACGGACACGACTATGCAAGCGAGATACCCGAGGTGCTATTGAGGCCAAATAATGGGGAAAAACTGTGAAGTATTGGAAGAAGCATTCAGTTGCAGTGCGGAAACAGTTTGACAACACCTCCATCAACTTGGGAAAATGTATAAAGTGAAATGATTTGCCCCACTTGAGTTGACTGCAGCTGAGAAAGCGACACGAACAAATATCTGCTTATTTCGTCATAGGAAGAATACGTTTCTAGGAAGAGTGCTGACCTTCTTTGAGAAGAGATTTCTTTTTGACACTGCACGGCGCCATCATCATTGGTTGGCACCACATAAACAAACTCTCAAGCAACCAAAGCCACCACTGCATCAACATAAGCTTATGCTCTGTGTTTGGTGGACTAGTTGGTGTATCGTGCATCGCAAACTACTGCTTCCTGGCCAGACAATCAATGCAACTACGTACTAGCAGCAGCTCGAGCGTGCTCATGAAAAACTGGAAACCGTGTGGCAACGCTTATGAATCACAGAGATGTCATGCAGTTAGAGAGTAACACGAAGCCACATGTTGGTTGATAAGATCAACCGTGACACCATTATCCGACTTGGTTGGAATATCCACTGTATTCCCGTGACATTGAACCTTCGGATTACCATTTGTTCCTTTTGTCAGACAACCGTTTGCGAGAACGACGAATGCGAACCGTCGACGAGGTGATACATGCACTGGACAAGTTCTTTAGTTCACGTTCGACTCAGTTCTAGCACCGTAAGATTCCAAGTCTGCCGGAGCGTTAGACACAGCCATTGCTGGTGTGGGGAATATTTTTAATTTTCCAGGTACGTCTTACTTCATATTAATCTCGTTTCTCTTTGTAGGGTCAAAATCCTACATAACTTTATTGGTTGCCTTGTAATAATAATAATGATAATTTTATGATTTCTTTGCAATTTATGTATTTGATAGAAGAATGAGCTCTTAAACGCCACTTTACGTTCATTTTCCATGACGGATTCAAAAATACGATCTAAAAAACAATAATTCAAGATGACAGGCATTTCCCGCCTAAACATTTTTGCGGCAAATGGAATATCTTGTGAATTTATTATCTTATTGGAGAGTTGTTGGAGTTCAGTGTTGAAATCTTAAGCTTATTATTCCTTATTTTGATATGTAAGTTTAAGCTAAATACTAGACTTGAAAGAAAGAAGCTTATCAGAGGAAAACCGCCAGTTTTAGATCTGGAAAATGTAGGGAAACACAGGCAGACAGACATTTGAGATAGAACTAAGCAACAGATTCAGCGCCTTGAAAGAGTTAGAAGATAAAGAAGATATCAATAGCAGAAATAAAATACTGACTGAGATAGTAAGAGAGACAGCCAAGGAAATAGCAAGCATCGAAAAGAAATAAGAGCAAAATCTCAGAAGAAACTAAACTTCTGGTGAAGAAAAGAAGGAAAATGAAAGAAGAGGAAAATTACATGAAAATGATTGAATACATAGAAGTAAATAAAACCGTAAGGAAGAAAATCAGAGAGGACGTACGAAGATATAACGAAAATCTTGTTAGAAATACAATCGAGGAAAACTGGAGCCTGAAGAAAACCAAACAGCAGCTTATGATAGGGAAAAAGCAAATAATTGCAGTTAAGAGACCAGACGGGACCGTAACACGAAATAAGGAAGAAATTATAAAAATATTTGAAAATTTCTACAGAGAATAGTACTACTCCGAAGAAGAGCTAGGAAATGAAGACTCAGAAGAAAATGATGTAGATGTCCGAGACGTTATGAAAGAAGAAGTGGATAAAGTACTTCGAGGGATGAAGAACGGAAAATCACCAGAAGAAGATGTAATCACAGCAGAGATGTTTAAATGGGGAGATGAAAATATGAAAGAGGAACTTGCTAAATTATTCTCGATGTGCCTGAGAAAGAGAGAAATACCCAGAAGTTGGAATAATGCTGTTATAATTTTGCTGTACAAGAAAGGGGACAAAGAACGCGTCAAAAACTACAGACCAATTAGTTTACTGTCAGTTCTATACAAAATGTTCACCGAAGTTATTTTGAATCGTATTGAACGAGACTTCGATTTTAACCAGAGAGGGGAACAAGCCGGATTTCATCGTGGATTTAGCACAATGGACCACATACAAACGTTGAAAGAAGTTATAGAAGGGCTAATGAATATGAACGTCCACTATATTTTAGATTCATAGATTTTGAAAAAGCTTTCAATTCGGTCTCCTTGGCAGTAGTACCTAAACAGGGTGTCTACTGACCTGGAAAACCTGTAATTAGTCTGAAATTTTATTTTGGACCTGGAAAACCTGGAATTTTTTTAAAGTTATTTTTAATTTAAATTTTCACTTTATTAATTCCACTTTGTAAACATTTAGAATTTTTTATTGAATCTGTGAAGTTAATTTCACAGAATGGTGCATGCAGTAATTAATTTTTGTGAGAACAGTGACTCCTTGTGAGTACAGGTGTGACGACCCCGAGGGTACCCGAGCTTATTATATCAGCCATACTTATTTTTAATTGATGCTCTGTTTTTTCCACATTCCATCTTTCTCTTATCCTTTACTCTAATTATGCATGTCTTGTTTCATTTTCAAATTGGGTTAATGTGTTTATGTACTTTGGGTCTGATGTTAAACTAAGTATTTAACTTTATATTTTGTCAAGTATTTGAATGCAAATAAAGTCACTTTAAACCCACAGAGGACTCATATTATTACTTGCTTCAATATGAATTGGATAGGTTCGGAAGGGCTCTCGCTCTTATCTTCAGGCTGTCGTTGAGATGTAATTAAAATGTGTTTGTAGGTTTTTTTTTTTTGTTGTATGTGAAATATTGCAGACACTGCTACCAGCTAATATACTGAGGTACTCTTTTCTTAGGTTTCCACTTATTTATTTGAGATTAACCCATTTCGAATTTTAACACATCTATGCTTACCTTACAGTGCACATACAATATTTTTTATAGTTCTTAACCTTCATAATTCTTATCCTCGAACAGGAATGTGTTGTAAGTTGGCCTAAATACATTTGACCTACACATGGTAGAAATTCGACAACAGTTCTTCCAATATGCCGCACCCGCTCAGACTTTTTTTTAACACGGTTGGTGTGTAGCAACAGTGACAGCGGAGTAATTTAAAACTAGTGGGTTTTACAATTGAACTGAAGTGTTTCGGTTAATAAATAATGCAGTTCTTTCCACATACTTACATTTACATATTTATTAAACTTCACAAACAGTATTTCACAAAAAGCTACAGACATACTTAAATTGCATGTCTACGGCGGCCTGAAGACTGAGCGAGAGCCGTTCCGAAAGGACTAGCAAATTTATATTAAATCAACTACTTAAGAGGATGATGCTAAAAACTTTACTTTAAGTGGAGTCATAATAGTTTATATTAAATTCAGTTGAATTTGAGTTGATTTTATTTATTATGTTTAGACAACCTTAACTTAGTTGCGTAATTGCTAAAATAAAAATAATTTGTTTATTTCCAATAAAATAAACAAGAAAAAGTTTATAAATTAATAATACATTGCTTAAATGCATTTGCCCTTCAAGAAGAATATGCAGTAAAATGTTTTTCGAAGTTGGGTTTTACATACACATGAATTCCTCATTTTTAACTCTTATTGTTTTTTTAAAACAAGAGTATTGGTTAGTTTCACTAAAAAACATGCAGAAATGTAAATTATATTTCCTAAATTTTTGATCCTGATAGAACTCAAGTAATTTTTCGTTGAAACTATTAAAAAATATCGATCATACATATAGGTTGTACTATTTGTTTACTTCTTTGTTACTGAACACTTTTCTCAACCACCATCTGATAGGGAATATCCTACTCTATTTTCTTGTTTGAAATCTCTCGAAAACGTACGTACGTAGATATTATTTTTTCATGTTCTATAATGACTTAAAGAAATAATACGCGCTTGATATGCTTCTTTTAATTGATAAACATTTTTTGTTTGTTTGCAAGAAGAAAATTATATAAATTAATGACCTGGAAAACCTGGAATTTGAAAATCAACATCCAGTAAACACCCTGTCACTTGAACATCAAGGCATCGAAAGTGCATACATCAAGTTACTGCGAAACATTTACTCGACTGCTACATCTGTCATTAGACTACATCAAGAAAGTGAAAAAATTAAAGTTGGAAAGGGGGTAAGGCAAGGAGATTCAATTTCCCCGAAACTGTTTTCTGCGGTCCTGGAGAGAGTGTTCCAAAATTTAAACTGGGATGAAGTTGGAATTAAAATTAATGGCGAATATCTTCATCACCTACGGTTCGCTGATGATATAGTCCTGTTTGCTTCAAGTGCAGAACTACTACAAACCAGAATGGAGAAACTGAGTAATAAGAGTTGGAAAATAGGCCTTAAAATGAATTTAAGTAAAACAAAGGTCATAATACAATCCACATGCTGCAAAGAAGGAAGTAAAGATTAGCGGAGAGACAATAGGCATAGTTGATGAGTATGTTTACTTGGGTCAGCTCAAAACATCGACTGCAAAGTTGACTGGTGAAATAAATAGAAGATGTAAAATGGCGTGGAGTTGCTTTGGAAGACTACACTTTATTTTCAAAAGCAAACTACCAATTTGTCTGAAGCGTAAAGTTTATAATCACTGTGTCTTACCTGTGATGATGTACGACTATGAAATTTGGACATTGAATGCGCAAACGACTCAAAGATTGAGAGTCACACAAAGAGCAATGGAGATATGCATGCTAGGAATAACCAGGAGGGACAGGAAGACGAATGGATTCGCGCCCCATCAAAGGTAGAGGATGTAATCAAGACTGCGAAGAAGATGAAGTTGAAATGGGCCGGTCACATCGCTAGTCGAACATATCGAGGGTGGAAGACAAATGTATTACATTGGATTCCTAGAGAAAAGAAACGACCGAGACGTCGTCTAAATATAAGATGGGTAAATGAAATCAAGCGTTTTTCAGGAGCTACATGGATGAGAATAGCAGCAGACCGAAATATGTGTAAAGAAAAGGGGGAGGCCTTCATCCAGCAGTGGGTGGAAAACGGCTGAATATCATAATGATTCCTTATTTTACTCATTTGGTCAAAGAAAGAGCAGGATCGGGGCGTGTGGAGAGAGCTAATTTTTCACTTAAGGACCCACATCCTTCGATAAGACACTAACTATGGTTAATATACCATACCGTCACCTTGGAACCAGAAGGTACTATGTCCACTTTTGCTACTTCTGAGAATAATCTGTTTTTAAAGTTTGAAGTTCGATTTAAAGCCTGTATAAATTAATTTCATTTCTAACCACTTGAAGGTCGTTTTGTGAGAAATTATTTTTTAGGTTGATGCCCTTCACTACAAGGTTTTTGACTGCAGTGTTAACTCAATTTTGTTAAATAGTGAACATAGTACCTTCTGGTTCCAAGGTGACTATATACTTGTGAAAGTCCATCTGTTTGAAAGTAGAATGGTCTAAAACATGTCGCTTTATATTAAATAGTTCGTATTTTTATGACTGATTTAAACAGGAGATCCAAGGAACAATAATATTTTAAGCTGCCGACGTTTCCCACCAAAACTTCTTTTTCCGCAAGTGGGACTTTTTCGGACTTTTAGTATGTTACTAAACAAGCGTTGGATAGCAAGTCCTAAAAATTTCTGCGTGTTCTTATTTTTTCCATTTGGTCAAAGAAAACGTAAGGGCGAGACGTGGGGAAGAGAACTAATTTTTCATTTAAGGACCTACCGCATTCTACTAGACACAAATTATGATTATTATACCATATGTTCGAGAAAGGCCATCTATTCCCGAGCAGAATGAGTTAAACGCTTTACGTGAAATAGTTAACTTTTTATGACTGATTGAAATATAAGAGCCAAGAAAGAAACAATATATCGAAATGGTGGACGTTTCCCGCCAAAACTTTTTTCCGTAAGTGCTATTTTTAGGACTCTTAGTATGTTATTAGAGAGGTATCAGGGAGGAAGTCCTGAAAAGTTTAGTTTGTTATGCCATATTTGACCCTAATTTTCCTGGCCTATTTATGGTATTTAGATCTACCAACCGAGTATGTTAATGCGAAATATCATGGCCTTAAATCACACTCTTTTTTTCTACGGGGGTTCAAACGTTGCTTTTTTCGAAAAATGCCGGATTTCGGACTTAAATATCTCGGTCCTCATCAAAAATCAGAAATTTGATGTCAAATAAGCTTTGTATATACTCAACTCATAGCAGAAATGGCAAATTTTGTTTCGAAGTGGTTTAATGAGTGCAAGCGGATTTTCTCCATCGTACTATGCAGATGTATCTTCACAAAGGCCACTTTTTTGGGGAGGAGGGAGGCAGTTGAATATAAGACTGCAATTTTTTGTAATGTTTGACCTAACAACATATTGTCTGTATAAAAAAAAAAATCATTGGGCCGTATGCATAAAAATCTAGCATTTACTTTAAGTAAAAAGTAAGTTAAAGCGTTTACTTAAATCGTTATGTATAATACTGGAGATCTTTGCTTTTACTATCTAGTAAGTACTGGAAAATGTTTCAGTAAATGTAGGGTCCTTCAAAATGCGCTCCGGTTTTGAATCGCATCGTATATTGTTATTTGTCGGTTGTCGACATTGTTGTGTGTCATTTCGATATTCATAAACGTTCCGATAGTTGCTTCAGTCAGAATTTCTCTCATTTCTTCATTGTGGGTCTAGCCGTGGAGCAGTTTACTGTTGTGGCTTTTAGGTGGGAGGTATCATCTCGCGTAAAACCCCTTGCGATTTTTTTCTTTGGGGTTATCTTAAATCATTGATGTATACAAATAAACCCCGAAACATCCGCAAGTTAAAGGAGGAAATTCGATGAGTTGTCCGCGAAATCCAAATGGAATCTTGTCAGGAAGTCAGAGCGAATTTCATGGACAGAGTTCTTGCATACCAGCGCATTAGAGGGGTTCATATGCCTGACATCATTTTCCATAACCTGAAATGGAAAGGTGTGATAAACCTGTTTATGTAGTTTGTAAATGTGTTTTGAAAAAATAAAGTTCATAATTTGATATATCTCAACGGGGGCGCTTTTTGAAGGACCCTTTACTACAAAGTTTCAAAATATTTACTTAAATTGACCAAGTATGTATTAGTGTGGAAGATGAAATGGGTGTTATTGAGTTTAGATGTTCGATATGTTAATTGCAGCATTTTCACATTTCTGTAAACTACGAGCGTTGAAAAAAGTTTTTCAGTATTAAAACGGGTCAAAATTTCGAACAACACAGGAACAAATTCACTTCAGTAATTTAGCCGTTTAGTCGATAGAGAAGGAAATATTTATTTCGATGTTGAATAAATGTAAGGAACTTTTTTTTTTTGCCAGTTTGTTAGGAAGTTCACAAATAAGGAGAAACTAATTTAGTTCTTCATAGTTTTCCCTCAGACACACCAGGAAAATGCCGAAATGGTGCCTACAAACTAGGCCCTGGCTGACTACCTTCCAACGTCCTTGCCTCTACCCAATTCCGGTGTGAGCCCGAGATGCTTAAAGCCATAAATAAACTCAAAAACTAATTGAGTTCATGTACGAATGAATCGTCATATGCCAAAAGGTGATATGTTAAAAAGTTTCAAGACACGATGTTTTCACTACAATAAACTCGTGTAGGGTAGATACATATCCTAGGACAAAATATCTGGTGTAGTAAAAAGTAATCTATTATTTTTGCATGACATTGAAGGCTTGACTTACCATAGTTAGAATGATCCGATTTAGGTCACATATGCGCCGTTTTGTTCGATAACGTGTTGCCATTTGGAAGGTAATATCATGATGCCTCTCTCATAGAAGCCCTTGTCCCTATTGGCAAAAAATTGAGACAGTCGATTTTCACAAGCCTCTCTTGAAGCGAATTTTTCACCAGCAAACGTGTTCGCCATGGACAGGAACAGATGGTAATCACTCGGTGCCAGGTCCGGACTATAAGGTGGATGCATAAGAACCTCCCAACCAAGCTCCCGGAGCTTCTGGCGAGTCACTATCGATGTGTGTGGCCTGGCGTTGTCCTGGTGGAACACAATGCCTCTCCTATTGGCCAAAGCTGG
>JAGDQP010022632.1:0-30165 GCA_022664845.1 Lepisma saccharinum
ATGTACTTCATGAACTGCTGCAGAAGTTGTTTCGGAATCTGAAATTTTCGATCAAAGTTAGTTAGCAAATATGAATGCGTTCTATTGGCTGAAGATGATAATAGATCTAAGAATTGTTCTTTATACTCACAAAAACAAAGATTCTCAGGAAGTGAGAAAATTCACAAAATGCATTTATAAGTGCTTGTTTGAACAACAAACATGTTCTTTGTGCACTTAGATGATATGCTCATTGTAAGCACTTGCGTCAAACTTCCATTTAAATACATTGACAAAATAATAATACGTTTTAATAAACGTGCATATTCTTTCAGATTGTTTCAAATATTGTGTAGCTACTGGTGCTGCCATCTCATAGGCACACAGGAAACGAGCCCTAAATTATGTATTAGGCTTTCGTTTTGTAATTCTTAAAAGTTCAACACATGTTACCAGCAAGAAGTAGCATTTGGTAGTTAAAGCAAACAATGATAAACGTATTCATGAGCAGCGTTTATCATGCAAAAAGGAAATCGATAAAAAAAAAAGTCACCATATTAACACTTCTATGAGTATATCAAGTCATTATATCGACAAATAAGCATCTAAATAATTTTATTTAATAATTTTGAACAAGTATTTAGTACGTTTATGCATCCACATATTTCAAAATAACATCATTTCACGTAAATAAAAATGAGATAGCAAATTCACAATAATAATGAACACAAACACAGCCGTACAACGCATCGAATCTTCTGTATCAAAGATTCTACAAACCATAGTCAATCCTAGTCTATCATTTTGTTTTATTATCATTAGTACGAGATTTTGTATGAATGCCACTCAAATTTGAAGTTACTTAGGTTTTCTTATATTTTTCAAAATTTCTGTTGAGTAGTTAAAAAACTAATACTCTACTTTTCAACGATAATTTTCAATCAATTTCGTTTGAATGATTTTGCTTTTTTCTCACAAATCTTATTAGTTTAAAAAAGCATTAACATAGTAGGTGACTGTATGAGTAGTTTAATAAATGTAAAATATGGAGTTCCTCAAGGAACTGTGCTAGGACCAGTTCTATGCAACTTAAAGTTAAATGGGCACATTCAATCATTTGTGGAAGATTCCTCAATTAATGTTAGTGGAAGTGCATGAACGGAAGCATTTATTAAAGCTGAACTAGTTCTTCATGGAATAAATGTATGGCTTAATGATCATATTTTGGTATTAAACTCTGAAAAACTCAGATACGTAATTTTTCGCCATCTTCGGTTGGATACAGGCTCAAAACGTAATACTAGAACTACATAAGTGTAAATGCAATTTTCTTGTTAACGAAAAAAATGTAAAAATATTTAGGTATAATTATTGGTAAGAATTTAAAATGGTCTTCACACATACAATACATTGGTAAAATGTTACGAAAACTGTCATACAAATTTGTTCAACTTAGAAATATTGTTAGTATGGAAACTTTACGTATGATATGATATTCTCTTGTACAAAGTATACTTCAGAATGCCATACTGAGTTAGGGTTCCACTTCTCTTTCTTACTTAAAGCGATCGTTCATCAAAATAACATCATACGAATATGCTTGAAGAAAGGTTTAGATAATAGAGTAGAAGTGATGTATAAAGAATTTTTAGTGTTACCTCTTTCAAAGCTATATTCAGTGACGGCGTAAGGTAAGCTGGGGCCCGAGCCAAGTGAACTTAATTGAGGCCCTTTCATGAATACAGTCGTGATCTCAGACTGCTACTATTGGCTACAATAGCCTAATTCTCCGTTATTCCGTGCCTCGCGGGAAACTGGGAGAGTCGCGGAGGACTCACTCGCCAAGAGTAAGACGGAGAGCTTCTCGTTCGCTCACTATAGCCTACGCATAATAATGAATATTGAGATTGTGGACAGCCATGCTTTTCAACCATCCTACAACAGGTAAGCGCACAAGTAAGAGTCCTGGGACGGCATAGTTATTGCGTCACCAACCACCATCGAGGTTCTCTACTGATAGAGAGAGCGAGTGGAGAACGACCGGTACACAGCGGGACAAAAAAAGCACGTCGAAATTAATACCGTCTGAACGCTGAGGACGTTTTGGTTGCATCTTGGTTAGGGGTTTATTGGTGTGCTATCTTCTTCACATCCAAGTATCAGGCTATCCCATAAGTAATGTCGTATGTGTGATGACCGCTGCAATGACGCCATCTGACGAGCGGATAGTGAAGTAGTCTACACGTGCCATAGCTGAGTCATATAGGCCACTTGATGCAGCTCTGTGTAGAAGGAGAACGATCTACTCTATGTTTTGGAAGTGTGGGGTTCAACTTATACACACATTCGCGAACACCATCCTTGTAACACAGTCGAACAAATGCCGTAAGAGTTGGTTCTCCGGCGTACGATCGTACGGTACATACGATCTTGCGTCCCTCTACCAACTTTAAAAACACTAGAGGCCCTCGCAGATGGTAGAGACCTTGACGAGGTTGTGAGGCTTTCAACCAACTTCTACCTGTACCACAAATACCAAACACCTGCCATATTGGACACAAATAAATTACTTCAAGTCGAACTTGCATTACTAGTTTATGCGAACCATCTCAGTCGTCGCTTCTAACATTAATGCACACTAGATGGCATAGCAAGTTACAATGCTGACTTAACCACGTCACGCCTAAGTGTTAGACCATAGTTGCTCTATAGTCCAATAATGTTATTAATAGTAATATCTAGTATTACGGAATTTTGTAATATCGAAATATCAATAATAAGCAAATTTAAAATCTTTACATCATTATTGAAAGATGTTTCAATATTATCGATTTTTGATTTCCAATAACTTTTAGATAAAAAAAGATATTTGAAGGTACGTGAAGTTAGCCCAACAACCTAAAGCTTTTAAGACCAATACCATTGCAGGATTTTTGTGTATATTTTGTAGCAAATTGCGCACACTATCCCATATTTTGTGCACGCTCGGTTTAGTCCAGAAAATGAAAAAATAGGATTGGGTTTATCCCAAAAATAAAGGTTGGTTCAACATCACTCTGGCCTAACCACAACTAGTTATTGGAATAAAAACCACTCCAGGATTTTGTGCTAATTTGTGCACACTATCCCATATTCTGTGCACGCCTGGTTTAAATCAGAAAATAAAAATAATAAGTTTGGGTTTAGCCAAGAAATAAAAAAAATGTTTGGTTCAATATCACCCTGGCCAAACCACAACAAACTATCGGAATAAAATCCACTCCAGGATTAAATGCAGCTTTTGTAGTAATTTGTACACAGTGTCACATATTTTGTGCACTGTAAGCTAAGTCCTCATAAAGGATAGAAAGTACGTGAGCTAATTTCACGCTGGCCCAAGTGCAACGAGGAACAGAACTGAAAACCACTCAAAGATTTAGTACAGGTTTTGTGTCAATTGTTGTACACTATCTAATATTTTGTGGACGCTCTGTTTAGCCCAGAAAAGAAAAACCTTGTTGTCGGGCTAACTTCAGGCTGGCGTAATCACAATAGGCAATCGGAATTACGGCAACTACGAGATTTTGTGCTAGTTTTAATTTAATTCTTAATACAATATTGGCACAAGTAAAAATGTGTCTTATGGTTCGGAAAGTCGTGTCTGTTCTGAAAATAAACACATTATTTGAGACAATGGAATGACATGGTGGCGCTGCTAAATTGATATCTCGAAAATCCACGTGCTACAATCACCAGAATTCTGATTGCGTGCCACAATCGCGCCCATCAGCATATTAGTACGGATGCTTAAGCCACTATTTTTTATTAATTGGAGCATTTATCTGTACCTTGGAGGTAAACTTCACTACAGGGTGCGACAGGTATTTGAGAACACATATAATATGCGAAACACTATCATACACGTGATAGTTACAAATTCTTTTCGGTTGCAGGTGAACATAGCATTACCAAGACTAACCCAGGAAATGAAGAGGCACGCTGCCACCGTATCCTTAGCTGAGAGATCGCTGCATTTCTTAAAGTCACCCGGTCATTCGCTTTCACAGTTCGGAGAGAACTGAGGACTACTAGGGATGATGTGGCAACGGTTTTCCACAGGAAACGACATTATCGTCGCTCTGGCGTCATTTGACACCAGAATTCGTCAGTTCTGTACTTGTGTACGTGATGCGGCGAGGAGAGTTCTTGTCCTAGAGAACCAAGGAGAACCGCCTGACCAGAGCCGAGCGCCTCCTGAACAAGCTGAACCATCCGGAGGAGCCAGGAATATTATGTTTTCTCCGATGAGAAAATCTTTGACCAGAGCCAGAAGATGAAAAGCAAAAATAATCGGTGGCTTTGTAAAAGCCGCAAGGAAATTTCAACTGTCTTGCACACCAAATTTGCAGCCACAGCGATGGTTGTGGGGCTCGTGAGCAGTGAAGACGACGTGATGTCTCCACATTTCTTCCTTCAAGGTTCCAGAGGCAACGCCGTTGCTTATACCGAAGCGTTAAACATGGTTCTGAAGCTCTGAATTACTGCTGTAGCCCGTGGGAGGCCGTATGAATTTCTGCAAAACTCCGCACCTTACCACATAGCTCATATAACTCAAGAATGGATGGCCGAAAATTTTCATAACCATATATATCACTCCAACATGTGGACCTCCATCTCCCCAGACGTTATCCCTTTGGACTATTATATATGGGGTGTGGTTGAGAGGAACTCTTAGAGGCATCCTCACAACATCGTTGCGGCTCCCATGGCAGCTGTTTAGGATGCAATGGCAAACATTCTCAAGACCATCTGTTTATTGCCTGCATGTGGTTTCGACAGCGTGTAGAGGCTGTTATTGCGGCTGACGGCTGTTTCATTGAATGATGTCATCCACTGTGGTCACCTTTAAATAAATATAAAAGATAATAAAATGTTTCTATCTCTATTGTCTGTGCCTTTTTCCCAGCGGACGTGAATATGCCGCTCACTGTATGTCATTTTTTGCAAAACTCGAGACAGGTGGATTGTTCTGTAGAATTGAGCACGCTCTCTCACATATTTTTTCGACATAATGTTGTAATATTAATTGCCAATTCTACTAGAAAACAAACAATGACATTTTTCTCTATATCTCCAAAAAGAGCGTGCTCAAATCTACAAAACTACTTTCTCAGCACGAGTTTAACAAGAATCAGTGCAGATTACCTCCGAGGAAAATATAGGCAATGTGAAAGCATGGAATTTGGTATTAAAATAATTATAACAAACTAGTTACTTTATGCGTTGTAAGCATTAGAAAGGAATATGCCTTCAAAACTTATGTGTTTTTGTTTGCTATAACTTTTAACTAAGTGGTGCTCGTGTTGTTTTTTTTTTCTTAAGTCTCTCATCATTTAATTCCCAAATGTACATTTTTACTAATTATTTATTTTAAGCTTTGTTGACATTGGTAGCATGAATTCTGAAAAATAAGTTGTTTGGTTTTAAATTTTGAGTTAATGGTCCATATGTAATTTTTGTTTCCTTACGTTGATCATAATTTCATTAAGCTGTTACCACCCATTCAATTGATTTAATCTTTATCTTATAATTTCATTCCCTAAATATAAATTATATCTCACAAATTGGTTTAGACGTTGCATGTATTGGCGACATTCACACTCAGTAAATGGTCCTATAAAGGTATGAAATACCTATTGGCTAAATGATGCTACTCAAATTTTCCGTTTTCAATTGTTCATAATTTATTTCTCTAAATACAAATTATAACGAATTAATTATTTTATGCGTTGTCAGCGATAGCACCATGCTCTCTGAACTCTATATTGGAAAATAGTAGCTAAAATCAGCCTTTGGCTATAACTTTTTAGTGAATTGCCTTATTATGATATCGTAAAATGTACATCATTTAATTCCCCACAGTAAAGGTTAAAACAAGTTTTTGTCTACAACCATTAATCAGAAAACCTAAAAAGTTTATTATGCAGCTTTTTTTATTTCTTGTAGATTTAATATTATTTAACTTTTAAGCAGGGGTGGATGTCGGGCCTGACCGGGCCAAACTAAATGTTAACAAAAGCCTGGCCTTGCCAGGCTAAATCCTGCTGCAGTCCGTTATACTTTTAGTTTTGCTCTGTGGATTAAAACAAAAATTATTTAACAGAATCGGGCATACTAAAATTTAAATACTGTATTAACTGAATGCAAATATATCTCAGAAGCATTTTGTCATGTCAGTTAGCTTTGCGTTTGTTCAGAGTTTCTTTCAGAGAAACATCTCCTCTCCGTGAAACGGTTGTACGGCTCCGATGGTACTTTTCAAAACTCCAGAAAATTTGAAACTAGGGGGCCTGGCCCGGCCGGGAAAACGGAAATTCCCAGGTATTCCCCCTCCTGCCGGCTCTTTTGTCTCGGAAGCGTAATGTTACCCAGTAAAGATGACCACATTTGCTACTACTTGTAGCGTTAGGGTCTTACCGGTATTCTAAAATTAGCCATTTGGACACACAAAACTCATGGCCAAACTAACATCTTTAACCCCGTTACAAAACAAAGAGCCATCTGTAAAAATCTCTTCACTTTCTCCACTTTTATTATCACAATCTCGCTGAAAGAAAACGACAATTTAAAGGTTCCTTCGACGTTCACTTGGCTTCCTTTGTACTCCCCCGTCCTCTCCTTAGAAGAGGTTAATACAATACGTTGTCATTCGTGGCTTGTATATTCTGCCAATTTTGAACCAGGAAAAGGAGATTGAGTGGTAAAAGAGAGAAAGAGATAGAGAGAGAATAAAACGCTGATAGCACTGCTGACAGCAGTGTACTTTATGATCACGAGGGTTTTGGGTTGCTGATGTTGAAGAACTTGACCTTTTCCTAGATTTCAAAATAATGAATGGAAAGGAAGAAAATGGTATGGATAAACCAAACAGTTCTTTAAAAAAACATAACCCAGGTCTGTGTCATAAAATAGTGCTTCACTCATTGCCAAAGGCTGTTTAGGACAGGATTAGTTGCAAATGGAAAATAAGACATATTTCCCCCCTTCCTATTCCTTTCAGATTCCACCACTCATAATAAATTTATTCAAAAACATTTATTGGTTTTAAATATTTGTTTACAAGAATGAAGCACCAAGGATGTCACCAAATACAACAATCCTCCTTTGATGCTCGTTTCCTACAATAACTGTTAATATTTTGCTGTGTTTCTATTCTCGAGACACAATAGGCAGAGTGGTGTCAGGATAGGGAAATGGATAAACAAACATTGTCATTGATCCTACAAATCGGAAGTATATTAATTATTAGTAATAATAGGATGAGGAGGGATCGTGATACAATTACTAAAATACAGAGAAACCATAGTGCTAGTTTCATTCATTACTAGTTGTGAGTGAGAAACCTTGTGTGCAATGCGTATAGTGAAGTTTGTTTTGTTTTGATGACAGTAATTTTGAATCGTGTGCTGCATTTTATCAATAATTGTTAGGACGATTTTGCAACTGCTGTTGATATTAAATAAAAAACGAAGCCAAGATGGCAAACACTGTCAAAAACTGCAAGAAGAGATCTGCAGCAGCCCAAAGTAGGTATATACTTAATTACTTTGATCGAGTCTAAGAAATTGATAGGTTCAGTATTAGAATTTAGGATTTTGTTTACTTCCAATTTCATTTGAGCTCATTATCAAACGCACTTCTAAAAATAAGTGAGGCGGATTCTAGTTGGGGGACTGTGCATATGAGCTACAGCTTCAGCAGCGAGCATCATTGGATTATTACTGTTACGTTAGAGAAATTGCCCGAGATTTTTGCAACGACACCTGAACTATTTTCCTAGGTCTAACAGTTCCTCACTTGAAAATTTCTCTCTCCCGGTATTTCGATCCCCGCCCCTGTGATCTGGATTAATAGTACGGCTTTGTATTAGTCTTGCTAAGTCCTTTCCATTACACTTGAAAAGCCTTCATAGTCTTAATAGTTCTTGAGTTAAAATATGGCTCCGGAACTCGGAACCTGCCCCTGCGATTTGGATCAATAATACGGCATTGAACTCGTCTCAAGGCCTTTCCAACTATACCTCAAACATCAGGTCTAGTAGTTCCTGAGTTGAAAGTTGTCGACAGACAGACGGTCAAAACGGGACTTCGGGGTGGTCTTCTACTTGCTTAGAAAAATCTCTTGTCCACCCATTGCACAATTTTGAAATGCATTTTTTAATAGAACTAGTTTGATTAGGGTTGCTATTCGTCTCGGAAAATCCGGGACCGTACCAGAATCAAGATCTGCTTCCCGGTATCCCGAAAATAATTATCGGGGTGTATAAATGTACCGGTTTTCATCGAAGAATAGAGGAAGGGGATAATTAGTGTTTCCTTTCTTTTTAAACGATTATATTAACTTCAGTTAATGAGTATGGCATCTCAAAGTTTTAAAAAGTCTTGACTACATAGAACAATGATTTATTCAAGTTCACGGTTCAGTTCACCTTAATATTTAACGAACATCTAATTCATTTGGCTAGGGACAAAGCGTTTTGTTGATCAGTGGGTATTGCAGTATTACTTTGTTTTTATCTGCCTCCTGTTTCAGAGATATTTAAACCACCGATTGAATTTCTTGGTAATTTTCCGCTGGCCGTAACAAGGCCAACAAAATAGTATACTTTGTTTAGTAAAATCGGCAAGGCAACAATGAGAACTGTTAAAGAATGTAGATAAAAAAAACCTTACGAGCTGGGAAAATGTATTTTTTTGTATTATTGATTGTAGATTTTTTAAACTTTTTCTTCCTTTTACACAACAATAATCACGTACTTCGACCAAGGAATATTTTAACAATTTTAGAAGTAGTATTACTTCCATTGCGGCTACTTAGGTGCAGAGAATTGGATATAAAATTGATGTACTTAATTTTAACACAAGGATATTGCTACCGCCCATCTTTTGCCCATGTCTAACTCTAAGTATAATTCCACACCCTCCTCTACTTTCATGTCTAAATATTCTGACAATGAGGATTTCATTGTACATTCTTCCAAAACTTTTGATATTCAAATCCCATTATTTCATTCCTAATCTCTTTAATTCTATCTTCATTTGTAAATTCGGTTTCATCATCAAATTTCTTTTTCCCATTTCACCTAGAAATTGTCGGATGCCATTTAGCCAATTATTCCCCCTCTCCTTTTCTTGGTGTACCAGACATGTCTTCTGTATTTCCCTGTTACCCCCATCCTGCTGCAGGTTAATCCAGAATTTTGTTGCTCTGATTCTTATCATCGCTACTGTTGAGTATCTTCCTGCCTCCAATAGGACTGCGCTATTCGGGCCCACCGCCACCCCGAGATATTATTTGAGTAGCTTAATTCCCGGTTTCTAGTTGGTTAGCTCCCCATATTTCACATCCGTATGTTATTATCACCTGAAGCAGAACATCGAACGAGCGCATCGTTATTTTCGTGGCAGACGACCTGACCCGGTACACAATCTTACGTGTCGTGAAAAGCCCTCTCTCCACACTTTTCATAGCTTGTTTTTGATGTTTTGCCCAAGATGAGTCCGCACTTGAGGTAACCCCCAGGTATTTGAATGTTTTGAGTACCTCTAGCGCCATCACCTTATATATTCACTTCTCGCTGTTGCTAAGCTTATTGCCCTTTTTGATCACCATGACTTTTGTCTTGCCGACGATAAATTTAATGTTCCACTCATCACATTATGTATTGAGTTTAGCCCTCTCTGTAATCCAGTCACCGTCTGAGACATTAAAACAATGTCGTCCGCATTTATTAATATTGGTATCTGTTTTTGTTGTATATGAGGTGGATGGCTAGTGGCATTGTTCACCCTGTCAAAAATATCATTTATAAATAAGTTGAAGAGTACTGAAGAGAGCTGACACCCCTGCGGCAACACCTGATATTACGTGACTTTTTCTGGTATGAACTCTGACCGGTAGTAATACTAAAGTCTACTTTTTTGTAAATATTTTCTAGTCTTCGGATCATATACTGAGACATCCCTTATCTACGTTTTTTATACTTAGCTTGTGAAATAGTACTAGTCTACTGGCAAAATCATTTACCTTTTCAAAATCCACGAAACAAGAGTATAGCTTTCCTCTTTTACGGGCTAGTTCATTATCAATTATTGTCCTCATTACTAATAGATTGTCAATTGTACTACACCCTTTTCTGAAGCCTGCTTGCGAGGGGGAAAGTGATCCATTTTGCGTAACCCACTCTTCTGTTCTAGTAGTTAGGATTTTCGCATAGATTTCGCATAGGATTATCTATGATAGGCAATAAGGTAATTCCACTATAGTTATTTGGCTAGTGGATACTCCCTTTCTTCTTATATAATGATATTATCACTCCAGTTCCCCATGTTGTAGGTACTTCTCCTCCCCTCTAAGTGTTTATTGCATAAATGGATAACCGCTTGTATTATTGCCTCATTACCTAAAGTGTGTTTGAAAAACTCTGCTGGTATCCCGTCACACTCCGCTGCCCTGTTATTTCTCATTGACTTAACTGCTACTTGGAATTCATCCCTTGTTATTTCTCTGTCTAGAATGGGGTTTCTCTGTGTTACATTTTGTATTATGTCTTCTTTCGCCTACCATATATCTTGCCCCCAGGACTTTTTGAAAATGGTACATCCACTCCCCCACCGTTATATTATGTTGAGCGTTTTTGTGACTATTTACATTGCGTATCATACGCCACATTTATCTGTAGTTATTGCTTCTTAAGTATTCCTTAATCCTCTCTGTCCATCGCCCCGTATTCCTACAATATACAGTCGTGTTATCTTATCATTTATGTTGTTCTCGAATATTTGTTTTCCTTCCACTTTCCATCTAAGTAGTGGTTGTCTACTAATTTGATTTATTGTGTCCGGTGAAATTAACGTTGTTGTTTGTTTGTCTGACGCTCCCTCTATATGTGGCCGTTTTTAGTTCTACTGATAGCGGTTGGTGTTTCGAACCTATCATTTGCTCAATCTTGAAATTAGCAATACGGTTGAACGCACTTATAAACGTGATTCACCCCTGCATCTTTTTGCGTTACACTAGCTATAGCACTCACCTCCCCCTATGACCACTTACTTCTTCCTATGATGTTGTATCCCGCGGTGACGTTCTGGCGGTGTTGTCCTCCAATCTTCTTTGTGCCCCCGACCTAAACCATCTCTCCAGGGTGCCTCGACCTACATGCTGTCCACCTGCTGTTGAGGTGATGTCAACCTGTTCCTTTTCTTGTGCTCGGGCCCGGGCATGTTTTGCAAGCTTGTAGATTTAATTATCACTAAGATCTGCTTTATAACTTTCTCTCTATTTTCAGTTTGCTAAATGTCACTGTCGCGAATTTTCCATCCCTTCTGGCTTCTTGCATTCTTGCCATTAGTATTTCCCTTTCATTGTTCACTTTCTGCAAAAACTGTTCTTGTATTATTATGTTGCTATTTTGTAACTTACTCTTTGCTTGTAAGACCTCTGCCTTGTTCGTAAACTGTAAAAATGTCACCACTGTAGCATCACGTTTTGGTGATAGAAAATATGCTCTTTCGATATCGTCCTCTCCCAGTTCTAACCCTAAGTTATTCGCCACTACTTCGCGCACAATCCTCTTACAACTTTTCCATGATTCCGCACTTCCACATTTCGAAAGACGCGATTATTCCGTTTGCTCTGGTTTCCCAAATAGTCCTGCGTCGTTTCTAACACTTCCACTCTCCTTCGCAATTTCTTCGTTTTCCTCAGCAAGTTCAGTTACTTTGTTTTGCAAGCCCTGAATTGTACTCGATAGCTCTGTCATTCTTGCTTCAAGCCTGTCCATTTTACTATCGAGTCTGAGATTTTACTCATTGCCGGTTCCATATTCTTTAGTTTATGTAGCATTTCTTCTATTTTCCGCTCCAGGGTATCCCTGTTTCCCGGCTCCGGGTTTCTCTCAACATTGCCGATGCACAAAAGTACTATTACCACTGAGAACACCACTATCTTGCCAAAAACAGCCTTACTCACTTCGTTTCTGTCCCACTCTCTTCTCTTGAAGCTATTTGCACCTTTTGTGAGTACTCCAATTCTTGCCCTTCACTGTTCTACAGAAATTCCCATCGTAGCTGGAAGCACTGTTGGTGACCCCACACGAGCGAAGAGAAAACACGTCTTGCTCGCACCACGTCCAGAACGAAACTCCCTCTTGAAATATAGCAACCCTAGGTTTGAAGTATTTGATGGTACCATGACGCCTCAATTCTTCTGTTCGTCGTATCGTTGAAGTGAAACATTTATCCTTTTTTGTTTTCATATTAGGAATCCCGTGAAAATATTTTGTCGGTGTTATTTTGTCTGTATATAGCGAAAGGGAAGCCTTAACGTCAAATTTTACACGAGAAGGTGAGAAAAATGCTCCTGCACAAATTTATTTCCAGCAGAGTGGTCCTTAAAATGAAAATTATAAATCTAATTGAACCAGCATGCGATGGAAAAAATTATCAGGTACAACTAAAAAGAAAACGCGTAAATATAAAAATTACATGTCTTACGAGAAATGTAGTTTGCTAAAAATTATAATAACCATATTGTAATATTTGTATAGCCTCTTACTGGATTTCGGTCACATAGCCTCTTGGAGTGATGTCTGTTGTTGAGTAGCGTCCAGATTTAATCCATTCCTGACTTATCTCTCACCAGGAAAGAATGAAATTCTAGTGTCTAGTCCATTGACAGATATGAGAAACAAGGAATGAAGAGTAGGAAGTCATATTTGGAAATGAGTTTGAACTACTGCTAGGGCCAGAGCATAATTTCTTGGGAAGCTAAAGTGCGCAGGTGTGAATTTCGACCCTGGACTTGCCTCGCACGGGAAGGTCAAGACTCAAAAGTTTCCTTCGTTAAGGGCGTAAGCCATAGTACTCTTACCGCCCATACAATTCATTTTATCTTATCTTATCAAAAGTTTCCAAACGGCTAGCCGAACGAATCAAAATAATAATAATTATTATTATTCTGTAATGACCCGTTAGACTATCACAAAAATGTATCCCTTTCAACCAGTGGTCCAGGCCAAAAAAATGAAACTGAAATACACTCCTGCTTTCAAGCTTTATATTAGAAATATTTAAAATTACCTGCTCACTTATTCAACAGAATTTCCTGGCTTTCTTTCACTGATCTGTGTAATTTTACAGTAGTTTAAATACGATACCTATTTTTATTCTAAACAAACATATCATAACTAAGTATCTCATATCACAGCATTTGATACTTATAAAGAATCAAAATTGTACACCTCTAACACGAAGACATTCTCGAGCCTAAAGGACTCCTTTCCCATTAGTTTAGGCCGTTATATTTACTAAACACAGCATTGAAAGAAAATTATTTACTTTATATTTCACCTTGGCTTATCAGTATTGCACCATCGAGTGTTAAGTTTATCAGTGGATAGGTAATTCCCAATTGCTCATTTTCAATATGACGATCGAAAACTGGTTTCGGTCCTCATTTTCTAAAACGCGGGCGGAAAAACATTCAGCCCATGCCTATAACAATTAAAATAACTTTTGGGCAAAAATAACAAACTAACTAAGGTTTATGTTTTTAAACCAAATAAATTATCAAAGGAATAAAAGAAATCGAACGGTTAGTTCTCAAATTACAGAAAAAAAGTTAATATGGCGGCCATTTCCCAGCATGGAGTTTGGAAACAATTTCGACGATGCCTAAACGCTTAAAATAGAAGTTTGCTGAGTATCATCCTCTTACATAAGAAATGCACAATTTTAGACATATCACCTGAACTACATATGGCATTTTCTATTTCAAGTTTTGAGATGATGTGGTGACGCTCGCATACTGCCTTCTTTGAAAGATGCCTTATAAAATACTAATTTCAGATTTACTGTTTTATAGGAGCTAGGATGACTTCCCGTATTAGATCAAAAGGAACAATACCTTTGGTTTATTTTGATTATTATATTTAATATACGTTTGAGAAAATCAAGCAAATAAGGTTCTTCTTACATTGTTTTACATAAAATCACATGGTATGTATACTAGAAAACGAAAAATTGAACGACATCGTAATGGATATTTATTAATTTGCGATTTAAGTAAGGAATTACAGAATATTCTACCAGAACTTCTCCGACCATAGATTGAAGAATTGGCACAAGTAGAGGGTTATACTTTGAATTAATGCACACTGAAGTACCACAGCAAAATGTTTTCTTATTTCAGCTTGTAAATTCAATCTCTATGCTAAATTCAGCGTGAATCGAATTTAGGAAGCTGTCGAAATATTAGCATAAAATTTGCGAACAAAAAGCTGTAGCGGCATTTACTCCGAAACTATATTATGGTTGGAAGAGAGTGAAGTTGGCCTAACCGCATTGTTTTCGATTTCTGGGCCTAACCAAGCGTGGACAAAATATGGGCTAGTCTGCACAAATTAGCACAAAATATGCTTAAAATTATGGAGGGCTTTTTATGCCGATAGCTTGTTGTGGTTGGGGCAGCGTGATATAGAACCAACGACATCGTTTTTGATTTCTTGGCCAAACCAAACTTTATTGTTTTCGATTTCTGGGCTAACACGAGCGTGCACAAAATACCATGTATTGTGCACAAATTAGCACAAAATATGCACTAAATCCTGGTGTGGTTTTTATTCTAATAGCTTGCTGTGTTTCGTCCAGCATGATGTAGAACCAACCAGATTGTTTTTCGTTTCACGGCTAAACCCAATCCTATTTTTCCGATATCTGGGCTAACACGAGCGTGCATAAAATACGTTGTATTGTGCACAAAATCCTGGAGTAGATTTTATTCCCATAGTATGTCGTGGTTGGGTCAGCGTGAGTTGTCCCAACCAGATTGTTTTCGATTTCTGGACTAAATCCAACCACATTTTTTTTCAATTTCTGGGTCATACACATCTTGCACAAAATATGGGATAGTGTCCACAAATTAGCACAGAATGTTCGGAGTATTACTTCGTCCGATAACTTGTGTTTGAAGCAGCGTAAAGTTGCCCTAACCACAATGTTTCAGATTTCTGTGTTAAACCCAACCCACATTCTTCTATTTCTGTGCCAGACTGAGCGTGCACAAAATATCTGATAGTGTGCACAAATTAACGCACAATATGCACAAAATCCTGGAGTGTTTTTTATTCCGATAGCATGTTGTGGTTGGGCCAGCGTGATGTTGAACAAAACAATATTTTTTTTATTTCCTTGCTAAACCCGACCCATTTTTTCGATTCCTGGGCTAAAACGAGCGTGCACAAAATGTGGGATAGTTTGCACAAATTAGTACAAAATATGCACAAAATCCTGGAGTGGTATTTATGCCGATAACTTGATGTGGTTGGGCCAGCATGAAGTTGGCCCAACTCTTTCTTTTTGACTTCTGGGCTAGACCGAGCGTGCATTATGGGACAGTGTGCACAAATTAGCAGAGAATATGCAAAATATTTTGTAGTGGTTTTTATTCAAATAGCTTGATGTGGCTGGGCCAGCGTGAAGTCGGTCCAACCACATGTTTCCGATTTCTGGGCTAAACCCAACCTATTTATTTCGATTTCTGGGCTAAACCGAGCGTAAACAATATATGGGATAGTGTGAACAAATTAGCATAAAATATGCACAAATTCATAGAGTGGTTTTGGTCTTAAAAGCTTTATCTGGTTGGGCCAACTTCACGTATCTGGCGAAAACACAGAGCTTCAAAAACTGAACAAATTCACGACAATTCCATATAGGAATCTACTAAACAATCACTACAGTCATATAATTTAAATTTCGTAGTAGAGAAACATGATGATTGTTGCTATGCTGCACGATATTATGAACCATTGCAACTTTCTCAGTTAAAATTGTGTCATTCCATTGAAAGCACAATGATTATGTCATAAACGGCAGTCCAGTCTTGGTACCACTCTGATTTATCCCCGGTGGATGAATGGGTTTGCTCTTCACCTTGCAAATAAGCGGCAGCAGAAATTGCCGCCTGGCTAACCCAGTGCTATAATGGTTACGATAGCTGTCCAACTGCGAGATTGTGCCATCGAACGGGGCATCACTATGCCGTCAATTATTTCAGAATAACGTTCGAAAATGTTTATTGCATATATATTCCTCCAGACGTATTCTGGTATATTCTTGTCAAGGTGAAAAGTTATCAAGTATTCTGTTGCCATTTTTTCGCAATAAAACATGGCGAATATCAAATTTGACACATCCATGACATGACAATCATCTAAGGACCATATTTTTTGTATTAATGTTTCCTGAATATTTATATTGCGCATAAATAACGGAAATAAACTAACCTAAATTTTCAAACCAATGTCAGTGAATTTTGTAGTGAATGCCGGTTGAAAGATAGCGGGTTCCGAGCACTTTTTATACGTTAGTTCTAGAAACGGTTAACAGAGTGCACTGTATTCTTCACTAGAATAGAATATCTTCCTATATGTATACTGGATATTCTATTAGACGCCATATTTATGGCATATATATTTTTTCTGTTTGTGTTCGAAAATTCAAAGTACGAAAATATCGACATTATAATCTGATTGACGTACGTACAAGGACTAAATGAAAAGGATTCAGAACTCGCAACTCGATTTTTTTTCATGGCAGCCATGTTTATGATAAACCTTTTAAAGTATACACAGTATATATATATTTAAGGTCACCCTACGTAAGATATTACTGTCATGATTCCCTCCTAACTTGAAAAGTATCCAAATTGCATTGTAAACCTCACTAAAAGAATGAGAAATTGCTCTTTCAATTTTTTAAGAATAAATGATATCCGTAAAATATAGGAATCCCAATTTAAAATATCACATTTTCTATCCAAAGTGCGAGTCTTTTTGCTACAAATTACTGTTTTCGATTGAATAAGTTTGTTCATGAAAATATTTTCTCATCGAGAAAGAAGTGAAAATTTACGCTCTTCCGATTTTAAGAATTGCATTAGACGGTATGGAAACAAGAAAACTGACGTAATGTAAAAAAAATGTTCAAATTCGAAAGGACTGTCGAATTGGAAACATTTGAGTGGAAACCAAAAGGAAAATAAGACTCGCAGTTAGAAAATAGTATACTAACCTTTGTTTTGAAGAGAACCGGGCTCAAATCCAGAAGTGTCAGTTAAATATAGTGGTTCGAAACTTACCATAATACACTGTAAAAGCCGTTCTTAGAAAACCACAAGATCGATTAAAGTGTTTATTACAATTGAAAAAAATTCATCTGCAAAGGGAAAATTTAGAAAATAAGAAGAGAGTGTAGAGCTAGACAGTGAGAAAACAACAAAAGCCGAAGGAAGAGAAGGGGAGGAGAAGGAAGATGAAGAAGAAGGAAGAGAAGAAAAAGAACGGCAAAGGAGATAGAGGAAGGGGAATTGGTATACGTAGAAAACTGGTAGATGTCAAAGGAATGATTTTAGAGTGGTAACCGAAAAACAAAACAAGCGAGTCTTGAAGCCATAAAACAAGATTACATGAAAAACAATGAGCTAGAAACCCTTACTGTTGAGCTAAGAGATAGCGATGAAAGTCACAGAAAGAAAGCAATAAGGAGAGATTTTTCACTCAAAAAGAGAGCAAAAGGAAGAAGAAAAAATACAAATATTCTTTCTTTCTTTTTTTTTACGTTGACATTTATGTTCGACGACCTTGCCTTTGGCGAAAGTAGTTAAATCCAGTGCAAACAAGCTCTAAAAGAAGAACTAAAAAAAGAGAGAATGAAAAAAGAAAGGAGTGACATTGATTCTTCTTGTATTCTTCTCTTTTTATTTGTTTCGCGCCTTTTTCCGTCGATATCGAATAGAGTCGTTTGGTGTAGCTCGCGTATCATCGAGTTTCAGGGCAAGAAGGATTCTCTGGAGAACGAATTTGCACAGCTACCAAAACAGCTAAATGACGTCATTTGTATGCATCTTCACGTAAACTTTAATGGTCGGATAGATTTTTTTGTTCAACTCTTTTCCCGAAATGTTAACAAACACACACACTTATATATATATACGGTGTAGGGTGTAAGTACGTTTCTAGAATTCCAGAATAGGTAAACATGCGTACTACTGTATTTCCTTTATATTACCACTGGGTACCAGTGGTATCACATCACGGTGGGAAATGTTTCCCATAATTCCTAACGGTTTCGTTTTCTCATCTCTGTGGGGAAATAAACAAACTCAGAAAATGGGCATCTGAGATGAAGGAAAATATCTCACAAACATTTCCTACCAGGTATTTTCTTATCTTTGTACTTTTTTTTTACTTCCCCACTCCCTACATCGTTTTCTTCTTTCTATTTGCTGTTGGATTTAATTTATTTCCTTTTTTTTCGATTTTCGTGTCTTTTGTTTATGAACATATTATACTTGGTACTCGTTTCTATATTAAACCTATATATATATATATATAGACTGTGTAATTTTCTATCATATGTATGAGGGTTGTGGGAGAAAACTTGATAACACTTAAAACTGGCAAAGCTGCAATGTTTAAACTAGCATAATGCTGAAGAACGGTTGAGCCTTTTTTTGAACTGGTAGTTTTGAAAGTCGTTGATAGGTAGCTATTCATAATAAATAAATAAAACTTTTACAGGTGGATACCTACTTTATATATAATTTGCTCATAAATTTGGTTTTGTGGGTTATCAATTTTTTTCCATATCCTCATATATCCTATGGTAACTGATTTTATATTGCATCAATCAGAAATTAGAAATTCATTGGTTTGATGTCATACTTAAACTACTTGTTTCAACTGCAACGAGTTCAGTCACTTTCATTTCAATTGTCACAGAATTCGTTTGCTGCGCATGTGTCTCATGAAAATTCACAAGGTTCGAAAACTTTCAATCTGCCTTATACGGAACAGAAAGTGTATTTATCTCCCATCAGTCATTCTCTTCCTGCTCTCTCTTTCTCTCTCTCTACAAAAGGTCCATTACCGTTATATATGGCACCCGCATGGGCTGAATCAATTTTCATAAAAGCTTCATTACTGGCGCTAAAATCAGGATGGATAAAAGGTGATATATGATTGGCTCAACAAAACCTTATCAGCCAATTGTCAAGTATCTTTGTAGCATATCTACGCGCTGTGGTAGTTCAATTTTCCGACAATATGGCACTACAGTCGACTAGCAGCAACGTCACCTGTTTCAACCTTTCCAGTTAAACACTAATTTTCTGGTCTGTACATAAATAGTATTTGCTATTTCGTTTTCTAATTTCTTAATGATTTGACAGTTGGTATTTTTACTTGGAAATGTCCTAAAGGATTTCAGACTGACTCTGTAGATTACGAAATAATTTCTCTATCATTGGATTTTTGGGCGAGTTGCGTATGAGTAAACTTCGTATTGAATAAACATGTCAAGTATCATATGGGAAAGTTCTCATTGTTACTTTGTTTCATAGGGGATGTGCGAGTTCAAAATGCCGGATGTTTACAGTGAACGCTTGTATATAGTTTGGAAAACAGAAATAATCACTGAAACAATGGAGAAAACTATTGAAATGTTGCGCTACGGGTCGTACCCAAACCTCTGAAAGTGCGAGTCACATTTTAAAAATAGTGAACCTCTAGCTCACGATGGTAATCATCACGTTTGATAATTATTAAAAACCATAACATTAATGGGAACAGAGAAAGTAAATTAATAAAAATCGAGTTCCATCTTCAACAGTATCGGAAATGTTTTTAGAATGAGTTATGAATCATGTCAATACAATCTAAGTGAGATACGCAATTAAGTACATGACAGTTTACAAACATTCACGAGGCTCGAACAATATTTCTCCCTATTCGCTGTATTTTCCAAAGTTCAAGTTTGTGAAACCTTTTCCTGTTCCCAAAGAGGAAAAGTGAGCTGAAGGGTACGAATTCTGAAACGACGGAGGCAATCCAGGCTGAAGAGAAGAATACATGAAACAAGAAAGAGAATTAGTTTAAATGGAAGAAGATATGTAACTACAGAGCAGATTCAGGTCAAAGGCAATATGTGAAACAGCGTTAGAAGGTCTACGCTAAACACAAGAAGATATTATATAAAATAATGACGAACCGGAATAAAGAGGAGAAGATATAATAGGAACGATCCACGCTAAAGAGAATAAGAAGGGAGATAATATAGAAGAAGATTCAGGACCAAATGAAGAAAAGGTGAGATCAAAAAGTACAGAAAGTAAGACAGAAAGTCCAGATCCAGAAGAAAAAGATGAGTCAACAGGAAACAAAACAAGTCAAAGTGAAGAAAATATGAAACAACTAAGAAGTTGCAGGCCAAAGTGGAGAACACATAAAGCAGATATCATTAAAACAAGTGAAGATATGAAAGTAGAGAGAAGATTCAGCTAAATATCTGAATCGTCTGAACAGTGAGGTCATCAGAGTGTTGATGTACGTTATCATGAATGGTAGAGTTCCGATATCAGCATTCCACGTCTCTGGTTCTCCCAATAACACGTCACAATTTTAAAAGTGTTTTATAGTATACCTATGATGAATTTCGGCATAATTATGATCGTTTTCATTATGAACTCATACCTGAACTTTACAACTGGTGGCGTTATTCATTCTCCAAGTTGTCATTACTTAGTAAAAACAAGTTGAACAACAACTCAAGCTCACTGACTAGTGTTGGTGTAATTTCTAGAACCAATCGGCCCTTGATAATGTTTCTCGTAAATAACTAATGTTAGGAAATTTAGTATAAGTTGAAAACGTCTGCTTCGTAGAATATAACGAAAGTGCTATACTAAACTACAATCTTTCAGTAAACTACATAGTTCTCTAACTAACAATGTTTAATTGGTTGGTATTTTTTTTAGCTTACAGATTCGATGCCCTTGACCGAAGTTCAACTTAACTGAATAATTCTTTGTAACTTAGGAAACGTTTGAGAATCTTCGTTCAAAAACTTATTAAATCTCGTTTCTTTATGGGGGAAAGGGAGGATTATATATATATATAAAGTATGGAAACAACTAATACACTGCGCAAATTGCCTACTTCGACACTGTGACCTTTAAGATCCATTAACTTTACCTTGAGTTATTATAGTTCAAATTTAAATTTAAAACATTCGTAAGTTTATCCTCTTTCATTAATACATTTAAAAAATAAAATACGTTATAGTACTGGTGAGACTCTTATGATGGCGCTCTAGAGATTGACACACGAAACTTTTAAAATGGGAAATAATGAATATTCACCTCGTATGAAACGTACCTCTGAGTGTGTCATATATAACAGTTATATATATATTTGTATATATAACTGTCCGACTGGTCTATTGGTTAGCGTCGCTGACTAGGGATTGAGGTGTCCCGGGTTCGATTCCCAGCGCTGCCAAGGATTTTTCCCAAGGCGTGTGAGTTTGGAACGGTACCCACCCAGCATCGTGATGCAATTGCGGAGCAGCTATGAATAAAATATAGTGGAGATCACAATGAAAGCTTAGGCTCTCCTCTCCCAAACAGTCTAGTTACCGTGGGAGCAGTAGACCAATTCCTCCCTCAAGGGAGAGGCTTCATCCAGTAGTGGATCGAATATGGCTGTGATTTATATACAGGATATGATGTATATTTAAAAGATATTTGAAAATTTCTACAGAAAATTGTACTACTCCGAAGAAGAACTAGGAAATGATGATTCAAAAAAATATGAAGTAGAAGTCCCAGACGTAATGAAAGAAGTGGAGAAAGTACTTCGAGGGATGTGAGAAAGGAAAAGCACCAGGAGAAGATGGACTCACAGCAGAGATGTTTAAATGGGGTGGTGTAAATATGAAAGAGGAACTTGCTAAATTATTCTTGATGAGCCTGAGGAAGAGAGAAAATTAGTTTTTGGATGTACATATATTAGAAAAACGTTAGGACAGAGCTCTCAACTACATTAAAAATATAATTGCGCTGTAGGTGAACTAGGAAACCTACTATCAGTGCCTTAGCGAGGATGAGGCAATTGCCTCGGGGTTCAAAGCTAGAGGGCCCCGAATGGGAGCGTCCAAAAGTATATATAAAGGAAAAAGCTTCAAATTTGCTAAGTGCCAATATAAAAATTTCTCAGATTGAAAAAACGATTGTTGTATATGCGAACCACAGGCAAATGGAGTTGTTATAACTATTTGCCTCAATTTCTATTACATACAGAAAATATGCATAACTGCGTTCCGAAAATATTAAAAAAAACTCGTAAATTTGAGCGAACATGCACTAATGATTATGCCTTTCAGAATTACAAACGCAGTAACTTAATGTCTGTGGGACATTTTTCTACAACATGAGATGGTTTTCGAGCTTATTTTCTGAATTTGAGTTTTGGGATATTGCCCCAGTGTTTCACCCACTCTTTGCGCCGCTACTGTAATTGTTAACGTTTTAGAACTCCCTCGATACGATATTATAGCTATGGTAAAATTAATCAGTCAGTTTACTTATCTACGAGGAGCAATCAAATAGTTAAAGAGCGTTTGCGCATTTCACTCACACATATCCTTCAGTCTCCATAGCTTCAGCTAGGCCTGTTTACCCAGCAGGTTTTCTCAATGAGCTTTGACTTAAATATCTTGTGATTGTTCTCGTGTGTTTACAAAGGACTAGATAATATACAATCCTTCCGTCTGCTAAACGAAGAGCATTATTCGATACTTGAATGTTTCAAATATTAGACCAGCCGCAATTTATAGTAAGAAAAAGCAGATCTCTAGTGACACTGTAACGAACAAAACGAAGTTCATCTTTTAATATGTTTTGTTCACTTCCACCTTTAACTTATACCTGACGAATGATAGATGTTCCACTCGATCATAGTCATGAACGTTTTCTTCGTCCATTATCCAACATTTAAAAGTACTTTACTGTAGTTGTTCATTGACCACAGTTTGATCATCATACGCCTACATTAGCTAACCAATTTAGACAGATCCAACTTTCTCGGCAATCGAGACTCCAATGACTGTCTTCACTTAACTGTATGACGGGGTTTTCTTCCTGTATGTTCACTATAAATAGATACGAAAGAGCATTGCATCATGCAACTAACTGAATACCAAGAGCATATGCTCGGTCTTGACCAATGTTAAGTAGTAAAAGTGGAAGGACCTGTGCAGCTGGAATATACAAAGACCTATGATAAGTTATAATTTATGATAACGCTCGTATTCATCTATGTACAGCATGTTTTGCACCTACTTCTATTTCAGAAAAAAGTCTTGGAATCCTCTACTTCATTTGAGGAATTCCTTGCCCATCCATGGCTGAATTTGGGAATATGAATTTTTAAATAGAGCAATCTTCAAGTTCTTGACGGTACTATGCCGCATCAGCTCTGTTGTTCGTGGTGTTCAAAATATGACACCATAAGTTTCATTTTCCCACGCTTTTTGGCATGAGAAACTACACACATTTCGAAAATCTGACAGAGGATCTTTCGTCGTGTTTTGATATGAGGTATTATCTCTCGAAGTTTGACGGCGTAGTTTATAAACACGCTTTATGTGTATATCTCTCAGCGTTGAGAGAATAAATAGTTCTACACAAGTCCTGGGAACAAACGTGCCCTCTATTATTGCAAACAAGTAAATATAGATAAGGCACCTTCAAAAACCAGCCACTTTCGGTAACTTTACAATTCTTTCTTCATCCAGAAACGCAGCAACATACTCTTCTGCATTTTCTCGCTCTTACCTCCAATTTGCAGAGTTTTATGAAAAATATTCCATAAAAGAAGGGGAAATTACCCTCCTGAAGAAAACAAAATAAAATCTTCGAGTGATCTAAGCATTCTGTTTTCTCTCTTTGTTTCCGCCAAGATTCGTTGTTTCCTTGGAGAGAAAAAGTTTATTCACATCAACTTCGTCTTATTTCTTGTGAACTTTACATTTCTCTTCCACTGGACTGCTTTTTATTGATGTAATTATTCTCTCCAGTTCGTTTGGAATTTTTTTTCTGCTTCTTTTCTTTTATCCTTTTTACTACTTCATCCGTTCTGTTTCTTTTGTACACGGATTTATTTTATTCCTTGTTTTTTTTTGTCGAATATATGTGTGGAAGAAACAGAGCTCCAGATTAAGGTGGAAAATGTCAAGGGAATGAATGAATGCTGTTAAAAATGGCAGCGGGTTTTGTTTCGTCAGGCAAAGCGTGTTGGAAGCAATAAAAAGATTCAGACAACAAGCGAACACACACACAAAAAAAAATCTTAACTTGTTGTTCTGTGAAGGAATGAGGAAGAAAAGGTAATGGGAAAAGGGAAAATGATAGAAAAATATAACATGTTTACGGGAAAGAAAGGTAGCTTAGTTTAATTTCCTGAAATTTTCTGTGCAGGGTTCGAAAAGGAAAGAATACCAAAACAAAACTTTAAATATATTGTAAATTTCTTGTGTAAGGAATCATAAAAAGATCAGTACACTTAATAATGCGTGTTGTAAATACTTGTTGTAAAGATATTTGAATTTTTATTAGAAGTACACAGCTCGTCGCGATAAATGGAGAAACAAAGAGATAATGTTGTACAGATGAAACATTATACGATAATACTACTATAACTAAGCCATAACCTATTACAAAACACAAGTGCATTGTGAAGTCATGGGACACAACACGGGCTCATTCTATCTGCTAGCGTAGTAGACCAAGTACTTGAAATGGGTAAGCCACATTACTTGTAAAGTGCGCAGTAGAAGGTTGCTGGGTAAAGGGTCGAATATGGCAAAAACGACCATAGGAAAACTTGCGATGGTTACCCAGCCATCGCGAGATTAGAATCAGGACAAAAGTAGACCGTGGGACTACGTGGCTCAATACACCCAACGGGGTATACGCCATTCGGTGGTCAGCAAGTTGTGGAAAACGCAAAAGACAACACGAAATACTTCGCGGGTGACCGCGAGTAACATTGACCATTGATGACCCATATTAGCTTGCCTAGTGATAAAAACAAATCCACCACATTAACCCAACTTTGTGCACATGTTGTTGCTGCAAACAGATGACGTATATCAGCAATCACGGTTCGCAGACGACTACGTGAAAATGGACTGTATGTTAGGAGATGAGGGATGTGTGCATTATGTACCTAAGAGCACTGAAGGGTGTGTGTTTACAGTGGACAAGACAATGTTAATTGGACACACTTGCAGTGACATTCAGTACTCTTCAATGATGAACCCCGTATTATTCTGGACAAAGATTGGTCTAAGGATAAATGCGGACATGTTACTATTCACACAACATCAGCGAAAGAGACAAATATGGAGGTACAGGTGTGTTTGTTTGGAGTAGCATTTCTCTTGAAGGATGCGCTGTACTCATGTGGAATCGAGACATTGGGATGATATATTCGATTGTCATGCTAGGCTGTATGAACCTGGAAGAGGTGGGGGATTCAGTTTTGAAGATGGTAAGCCGGCCGGGTGGTCGAGCGGTCTGCGGCGGTAGGTTATCTACTCAACGGTCCCGGGTTCGAGTCCCGGCAGGGGCATGGGTGTGGATTTTAACACTTAACAGCTAAAGGCAAATCGTGACGGGCCGAAGTCCAAAGTTACTAAACTGGCCCACATAAAAATAAAGTTTTTTTTTGAAGATGGTAACACATCTAATCAACGGTTACTGGAGGAACACCGAAGACTACCATGGTCAACTAGAGGTTGGCCAGACGTCGCTCTCCATGAAGCCTCCAAGACCTTCGAAAGACTCCACCAACAATAGATCCAGATACTAATGGCGTTTATTGACATCGTATTAACAACATTCAACGTCGTTGTAAGTTTTGTACTGCTTACCAGGGATGATCACTTCCCCCATTTGTGGCTGGATGATGGAGACTGACTTTTTGTATATCCTCTGGATCTACAGGTGACTTTGAGTCAGATAAGTTGAACATTATTTTGTCTGCAAAAGTGTCCCTATTTTTTCGCTTTCATTTCTGTATGGCGTTCATCAAGTACTTATTCAAATAACATAAGATTTGTGCACCACATTGATAGGGAATTTGATGATAGGCATGATCATAAAAGACCAGTACACAGACACAAGAGTTATACCCTGATTTCCTTATTTATTATTCTTCATCTTGGATTTGGATTAGCAGCACCAAATTTGGCACAAACATTATCTGACACAATAGAAGCATATTGTAGATATTCTCGTTCCCAGACACCCGTTTATCAGCGTTGCCAACCCGTGCCCAAAATATATCTCATGAACCACAAGGTGTAGAGACGTGGCTGAGGTGTCGTTGGAAACATGTTGGCTAGGTAAGCTCGGAGCCGCCAGAACCGTCTTGAGTGGTGCAGTAGTCCAGTGTTGCCAATCTATTTTTTAAAATAATCAATTGTTCAAATTTCTTTCATTCAGTTATACCTATCTGCACCAAACTTGGCATAAACAGTATTCGACATAATAAAAAAGTACTATGGGTTTCATCGTACCTAAGCACTGCAGTTGTCAGTGACTATTTTATAAAAAATCAATGGATGCGTAGCTAAAATGCTAGCAAGGGATAGGAGCCTTCGCGAGTGTCAATAAAATTGTACCTCTAACTTGTTTAGCTTCCCATTCAAATTCAGGACAGCTGGTTCTACTTTTGACATAAACTATTTTATTGTCTTTGCATTATTCTGTTGTGTTTTGGAACATCACCGCTTGGTACACTTTTGTATGCTTAATTCACAGATATACCATTATAACTACTCTAGGAATGATTGGAAAACAAAAAAAATATTTTGTTATAATTACATTACAATTAGATTTGAAGTTGTCATGAAAATGACACTTGAATAGCTCAAATGACTGACGTAGTAACGAATGAAAAGTATATTTTATGGAAGATATAAATGGTTTCAATGCTTTAAAATAATTACTATGACTCCATCCTTGCCTGTTATTTAGCTCCCTGTTAGCAGAAAAATAGAACGTTGTTCTTGATATACTGAACTGACTAAAGGATGGTTTCAATCATGTTAGTTTAACAGCCTAAAATACCTGAAAAATTGTAAACGAATCGACATAAAATATATTTTTAAATTGCAATGAAAAACAGAAGATGTTTTACGCAAGCAACGCCAAAATAAACGTAATTTTGTACAAAATATCAGTATTTAATAACGATGTTAACATACCAAAAAAAAAAAATAAAAACATTTTAATGCCATAACGTTGAAAGGTACCATTATACTTAATTACCTCTATTTCTTCACTGAAATAAACAAATACTGAATTTTAGAATACGCAGATCATGATTTGATTTGGTGTCTACGCTACAAGCACAACTAGTCGTTAAACAAACACGTATGCATACCTGTTAAAATCCGTGATCGTTCTAACGTGTTGATTTAAACATAGACAAACCATGAACACTACAAGTACGTCTGCTAAAATCAGAGAATACTAGGATAACATTAATGAACGGTTAAAACATTATTCTCCTAACTAGTCTACTCGCCATTAAAAAAACAACATTAGAAGGTGACATCGGATTATTGCAACATTTGCAGAATATGTAGAGCATGTAAAGATAAACAACTGATTAGCACGACAGCTCATGACGCATCGGAGTCGCCGGGTATGCCATGTAGTAACATCAATCGGAGGCAAACCAGAGAGTCACAGTGCAGTGATAGACGACTGTTGGGGTGACGTGAGTGTGTGTATACGATCGAAGGATACCTTGTCGTCTAATACCAGCAGATTTAAAACTTTGATCGCGGAAGAATCGTGACATATCGTGACTGAGCGCGGCTTGTTATTCTGCGACTTTCGTGCCAGTATTCAGGTGTGAATTTCGGGCCTGGTCCGACCTGGCCCGGCCAGGCTAAATCCTGCTGTAGTCTGTTATACTTTCAGTTTGGGCTCTGTGGATAAACAAAAATTTCTTTACAGAATCGGTCAGACTAAAATTTAAATACTGTATTAACTGAATGCTCATAACTCTCAGAAGCATTGTCATGTCAGCTAGCTTTGTGTTTGCTCAGGGTTTCTTTCAGAAAAAACTCCCCTCTCCGTGAAACGGTTGTATGGCTCCGAAGGTACTTTTGAAGACTCCAGAAAATTTGAAACTAGGGGCGGATTGGCCCGGCCGGGAAAACGGAAATTCCCAGGTGTTCCCCCTCCCGCCGGTCCTTTTGTCTTGGAAGCATAATGTTACCCAATAAAGATGACCACATTTGATACTACTTGTAGCTTTAGGGTCGTACCGGTATTTTAAAATTAGCCATTTGTACACACTGCACACAAAACTCATGGCCGAGCTAATATCTGTAACCCCGTTACAAAACAAAGAGCCCTCTGTAAAGCTCTTCATTTTCTCCACTTGTATTGTTAATATCATAAACTCAATGAAAGCAAAGGACAATTTGAAGGTTTCTTCGACGTTCACTTGACTTCCTTTGCTCTCCCCCGGCCTCTCCTTGGAAGATGTTAATATGTCAATCGAGGCTGCTATATCCTGCCAATTTTCCCCTCTGAACCGAGAAAAGGAGATTGAGTGGTAAGAGACAGAGAGAGAGAGAGAGAGAGAGAGAGAAAGAAAGAGGATAAAACGCTGATAGCGCCGCTCACAACCGCGGTGTACTTTATGATCACGAGGGTTGTGGGTTACTGATGTTGAAGAACTTGGCCTTTCTCTAGATTTCAAAATAATGAATGGAAAAAGATAAAACTGTATGAACAAACGGAACTTGAAAAAAAAAACAACACACACATACATACAAAACCCAGATCGGTGTCATAAAATAGTGCTTCACCCATTGCCAAGGTCAGTTTAGGGCAGGATTAGTTGCAAATGGTCGTAATTTACAGAGACACCATAGTGTTAGTTTCGTTCATTAGGCCTACTAGTTGTGAGTGAGAAATCTTGTGTGGAATGCGTATAGTGAAGTTTGTTTTGTTTTGGTGACAGTGCTTTTGAATCTTGTGCTGCATTTTATCGATAACTGCGACATTTTTGTAACAGCTGTTCATATTAAATAAAAAAGGAAGCTGACACACACTGTCAAAAGTGGTAAGACAGCCAAAAATAAGTATAAATATATTTAATTACTTTATTGATTTATTTAGAACACAACAGGATAACCTAATTACAATGTTCCATACTTTAGATTATTGTCACCGCTAGGAGTACAATCAACATACAGTATTTATTTTACAATGTTATGAATTTGTTTAACATTCATGTTATGAAAATCAATTTCCTCGACTCTTTTACTTATGTCATTATAGGTTTCGCTCATTCTCCAAGTTGGTGACTTTTGCATAATATTTGTTCGCGGTTTTTTATAATAAAAGAATCCTGAGTTTTTTGGTCTGGTTTTGGTTGATGGGACATGTATCTGAAAGTTTGAGAGCAGACTGATGCAATCTATTCTATTTGTAAACACTTTGTATAGAAAAATCATTTCATGAAGAGTACGTCTGTTCCCAAGACTCATCATGTTAAAGTTTGTATTTAATATTTTTTTGCTATCAGTTCTCGGATAAACGCCTATTTCTTTGTATACCAGGAATCTTTGGAATTTTGCTTGGATTTTTTCCAGTTTGTCTGAGCTATGTGCAGTACTTGGATTCCAGATAATGGTAGCGTATTCAATTTTTGATCTTACATATGTTTGAAATAGACGTATGAGAGTTTCTGTCTTCCTGAAATCCTTTCCCATTCTTATTATTAATCCCAGATTTCTATACTCTTCGTTACCAACTTTGTCTACATGAACGTCAAAAAGCAATTTGGAATCAAATATTATACCTAGATCCTTTATTGTTTTGGGCTATGGTAGAGGTGTGTTATTAATTTTATATTTGAAATGCACGGCTGTCTGACGTCTCGTAAATGACATTACAATACATTTGTGAACATTAATTTCAAGTGAGTTATTGCTACACCATTTAACTATTTCGTTTGATCGAGTCTAAAAAATTTCTAGGTTCAGTATTAGAATTTAGGATTTTGTTTGCTTCCAACTTCATGATGAGCTCATTATCAAAAGCAGTTCTAAAAACAAGTGAGGCGGATTCCAGTCGGGGGACTATGCATGAGCTACAACTTCAGAAGCGAGCATCCTTGGATTATTAATGTTGCATTGGAAAAATTGCTCCGAAATTTTTGCAACGACACCTCAACTATTTTCCTAGGTCTAACAGTTCCTGAGTTGAAAATTTCCC
>JAGDQP010022633.1:1158-11426 GCA_022664845.1 Lepisma saccharinum
GGGGGGTGCTCCCGAGGGTTTTTTATGGGGGGGAGACACCTTCCCACAGGGGAGGTGTCTGGCGGAATCACTGCCTCTAGTTCTTGTGGTAATAGTTGCAGAATGTAGCCTACTACTTATACCTCATTTCGTTTGTTCTAAAAGCAGGCTTCCGAATGAAATTTCTCACATGGGGCTGTGACGTGTGGAACAAGAGAAAATAAAGAATTTCCGGGAAATTTCGTCAATTTTTCTGACCCTAAGTGGTTTTTTTTTACTAAGTCACTAATTTTAAAATCTACCTTACGCTATACGAAATGAAACGTTGACATGTTTCAATTCAATCTAAGTAAAAATGAACAGAAAGAAACGTTCATTGAATTCCTGTCCTGAAGAGAAAATACATTCGTTGAATTCGTGATTACTACGATGAAAGTCTTGAAAACGTTTGACACTAATAAAGACCTGTAGACAGCAGTACCTTCCCTAAACTTCAGGAGTTTGTTAAAGCAGTATCAGTGATGGATCATTGATTAAAACACAGGAACGTTTAGAAATCAAAGCTTGATAACATTTTATTTTTCACTGTTGTCACTTATTTTTAACTGTAGAATATAGTGATGACGTTCTGACTTATTAATCTGCCGTATCCTATAATAAAAAAAAATAATAACTAGCAATCCAGATTAAAGTTTAAACGTAGATCAATACAAGCTTTGTGGTTTGAAGGGTAGTTTATTCTCACGTTCGCAAACGTTCATAGTGAACTGTGAAAAATTAAATCTTGTGTCGACACTAATTCTGTATCCAGGTACGCGTAGTTGTGTGTTATTCGGAGTGAGTCACCGAGCTGCACCTTTATTTGTTCAACATTTATTTATCCCACACATAGTAACGTGCAAGAGAAAATTTACCTGCATAATTTAGACATTAAATCGCTCTAGAAATCGCGCATTTTGCAATTCGTTCGTACATTTCATTTGATGAAAATAAAGCCTACTATTTGTGCTGACGTCATACCTAAAGACTCGTAGTTAGAATTACATGAAAGAAATCTTATGCATGGTATCTGGCATTAGTGCAATACACTGATGTGCCAAAAGTCATGGGATACCTACCCAATATCGCGTGGGACTCCCTCGAGCACGGCAAAGTGCAGCAATTCGTTGTGGCAGGGACGCGACAAGTCGCTGGTAGCCCGCTGGATGGGTGTGCAGTCATGCAGTTTCGATTGCCGTCCACAATTCGGTGGTGGTTGCAGGTGAAGGATCCTGGGCACGAACAGCTCGTTCGTTGATATCTCACACGTACTCGGTAGAGTTCATATCCGGTGATCTAGGGGGCCAAATCGTACGTTGAAATTTGCCAAAATGTTCCATAAACCAGTCACCCACTATTGCGGACCGGTGACATGGCGCATTGTCATCCTAGAAAATCCTATTGTTGGCAGGGGTACACGAAGTCAATAAAGGGCTGAATGGACGCTAAGAAGCTGAACATAGCGGTGACCGGTCAATGTCCGGTTCAAGCGGACCATAGAATCCAAATCATGCCAGATAAAGACGCCCTGCACCATGACCTGCTTGCACAGTGCCTTGTTGACAACTTCGGTCCACGTAGTTTCTTTCAGGAGTTTTTCTTCGGGGGTTCAAAATCAAGTCATGGGGGTTCACGAAAATTTTAAATAATGCATATTGAGTCCAAAGTGCTAAAATATAAAACAATACTAATGTTACTTAAGAACATGTCGTACTTCCTTAGTTAACCTCAAAATAAAAAGAGCAATATTTACAGACTGTACAATTATGTGCACATTTCTGTATACGTTTGAGTAATACAAGTGCTAATACTAATTCTTTCGGGTGTGCGGTTGGAAACCTCCGGAGGGGCAAAGCCTTCCCCCCGAAAGCATGCCTAAAAAAAAAGTTGGTCCATGTTCTCATGGAGTCTGCGCCACAGCCTACCCTCCACGCGTACCAATTGGAAACGTGACTCATCTGACCACACTGCACATTGTTAGTCCTCTAAGGCCTAATTCACATGTTCCCGAGCCCATGTGAGTCGTCGCCGCCGATGGACAACGATTAGTAGAGGCACACGTGTCGGTTTTCGGCTGAGATACCTCATGGAGGCCAAATTGTGCTGCACTGACCTCTGAGACACGTTCCTGGGACGCCCTGCATTGATTCCTGTTGTCAGATCACGCACTGTTGCTTGTCTGCTTGTCCGAACGAGTCTGTCCAGACGCCACCGGTCGCGATCATTCAGAATCTGTGGACAACCACTACGTTCTCCCTGATGGGTCGTAATGCCTCCAATGCGGTACTCACGGTCCACCCTTGATACTGTGAACCGAGTAAAGTTCAATGTCCGGACGACTTCCGAAATAGCATGCCCCATTCGTCTAGCACCAACTATCATCCTGCGCTCAAACGCTGATAGTTTCCGTCGGGTTGCCATCACCACGGCGCATGATCTTTCACTGCACTCACAGAAGTTCAGCTGACCGCACAGGAACTGCTTCACGTCGTTCGACTGGTTTGCCGTGATGTTACCGCGCCATTAACTAGTTCCCTCTCGCTGTCCCATGGTTTTTGACACTTCAGTGTAAAATGGAGTGATCTAAAATTTCCAATGTGAGTTTCACTGCAGTATTAATATAGAAGGAAACAAAAACGGAAATCTTGCTTGGATACAAGTTTTACATTTTCCGAAGTGTTTTCCTGACGTTCCACAGAACTAGGCATTCTTCTAGATCAGGTCTTCTGAATAGACGCGCTCGCATCAACATTTCCTCCATAAAAAAAACAGACACGTGTAAAATAAATAATAATTAGTAAGATGTAATTAGTAGAGTCAGGGAGGATTCGAGTCCCGGTCACGCAGTGGTAATTCCTTTTGATAATAATCAATTAATAAATCGATAGTTATTTCTTCTAAATTTCCCGCTTTAGTGAGTAGGGTATTTGTACTTCTAGTCGTGGCCACGAGGCGCAGTGTGAGGATTTATAATCTAAAGTCCGTTAGGTGGCACTGCAGTGGCTTAGCCAAATATCGACAATAATTCAAAACGTTATTCGTTTTTCTCCTCGTTTTCTCAAAAAAAAAAAACAATGAATATTTGTAATGACTATTCATCCTTGGCCCGCACCAAACTTCATGTAAGAATTCCTTTGAAAATTTTGTGTATTCTAGACCCTTCCTCAAAGCAGTTATGCCGCAATCTTTATATATATATTTATACATACACATTCGGGACGAGCGTAAACCATAGTGCTGTTATCGCCCATTAAATAATTGGTCTTATCTGATACATACACAGACACACACAGAGTCTGTTGAAATACAAAAATTATTGCCCTGCCGTGATTCAAATCCAGATCTCTCAGCTTCCGGTCGGCCATGCCAAATCTCTATGTATACGAAGAATTCCTCGAAGTTTAGCCCAACCAACTAATCTCCTGGTGTTAATCTCAAGACACTCCGCTCTACCAGCGCAGGATTTATAGAAGTGTGAATTCGGCAATTGCGAAAACATGATGTTGAAGATGCTTCTACACAAAACAATTTGAGGTTGTTGCCATTGTGCAAAAACAGTATTTTTCAACATCATTTTTTCGCAACTGCCGAATTCGCACTACAATAAATTCTTTGCTGGAAGAGCGGAGTGTCTTGAGATCAACACCAGGAGATCAGTTAGTTGGGCTAAGGTTCGAGAAATTCTTCCGACCTTCTCCCGACGTTCACAGTAGTCTATAAACAACGAACAAATGGATTTAAATTTCATGATACACAGAAAATATTTTAAATTGTAAACTAGACTCAAATAATACAAACATCTTTGTAATGCGTTCTTTCATATAAGGACATTTTTTTTCTTATCTTGTACACGCAAACGTACTTCCTGATTAACGAATAAAACTCCTTTTCAGATATTCGTTGTGGTTACTTCCAACCGGACGATCGTTTCGTAAGCCTTCCTGCTCACTTCGTCAGGGATATCTTGTTTGATGATAAATTACAATGCACATGATACATACGTTAGAAAATTGTTGAACCCAGAATATTCACGTGAGAAACTAAGGATCTATTATATTGCAGTTAACTCTTAATTAATATTTAATGAATACATGTTAAAGAGAGAGAAACTCCATTTTCGTTTAACTTATTTACACTGCTTGTCATTAAAAATGCACCACCAAGAAGGAGACACCGAATTAATGCAAAATTTGCAGAAAGTGTAAGGATGAAACGATAAACAACTGATTAGCACGATCACTCCGTGACGCATCCGAGGTGCCGGGTATACGATCTAGGAACGGTAATTGGAGGCAGCCCAGTTAGCCACAGTGCAGTGGTAGACGACTGTTGGGTGTGACGTGAGTGTGTGTATATGGTCGAAAGAAGCCTCGTCATCGAAAGCAGCAGCCCTGTTAGCAGGGTTTCCACCTTTGATCGTGCAAGAATTGTGGCATATCGCGAGTGCGGTTTATCATTCCTCCACTTTGGTATTCGTATTCGACGGACTCAATCCACAGTGCAGCGCATTGACGCGAGGTCGAGCGGAGGCGTTTTTCTTTCTTCTTTTTCTGGAAGAGAGCGTCAAAACAAAATAGAGATTCCAAGAAGTTTGACTGTTTTCTTGGAATAAGAGAATTTTAGAAGTCGTTTGAGAGTTATTGAAGAGGTACGTGGGAACTTGTGACGGTCGAAAGCTTGATAGCTACCCAATCAATTAGTTCTGGTCTGAAATCAGAAGTTCCTTTTCTTAGATGGAAGAACATTCTTTATTTGCTTATAGAGGTTTTATAAATTTTGAGTTTGTGAGCTGAAAGTAAGACGTTTAGGCTTTAGAAACAGTTTCTATGTTTGAATAAAAGAATGTAGCAGTTCAAGGTGTTATAGGTCAGGAGTTTTGCCTTATGAGTGTATGTTTTTAGAGAAATGTTGTGAAGTTTGGAATTTAGGAAAGGCAAAGTTCCGGCCAGAAGTCACCATGGCTTCCATGACGGCGACTTGGAACTGCAGGCAAGCTTCGACGGTGGTGATGGTGGTGGAGCTGCACCTCTACAGCTCTTGGTGGTCAGTGAGTTCGAAGCGCGGCAACCGACAGTAAAACTTCGGAAAGACCAGACACAGGTACCAGGAATAACGAGGTATTTAGGTCGTTGAGGGTTTTAGCTTTCTGTAGGTAGGATTAGCTTGGTTTTAGGAAAGCGACGCTAGCGCGACGCAGAAGGAATCGCTTAAGGTTACATGATTGTGTCTGGTGTTGGACTGGTCTCTGAATTTCCTAGTCTCAGAGTCCATCTTTTGTACTCCAACTTTCCCGTAGTTCTCGAGATTCTCGGAGAGGAACGAGATATCTCTAGGGCGGAGTTGAACTGTCTCTGTTTCTTCAATTATCCAATAATTTGGTAATTGGGTGGATACGATTCTAATCGTGAAGATTGGATACGTAGTGACGTCATAGAGACAGTCCCTAGTCAGCTGGATGTAAGTCTCAGCTCGTTCTACTTTGCCGAAGGGCTCGTTGTAGCGAAGTCTAGTAGTGACTTGCGCATGCGTACTTACTTCTGGTTCGTTACTTCCGTAGACGCAAGGAGAGGTAAAGCTAGAAAACTCATACTCCGGTATCTTCCACTTGTGGTCATTGGATGGTCCTCCATCTGTAGTGGGAGATTATGGTTCTCTTCTAAAAGTATTCCTTCATTGGCCTGGTTTTGCCTTAGGCATAGTGGAGTAGGAATCATCTCGTGGGAAATATAGGTTTTGGAATTTGGGATTATGTGTTTTGAATTTCAAATGTGTTTAACGAGCCTATATCTTACTGTCAACTTTTACATCTTTGGAACATTACAATACGGGAAACAAATTTGATTCACATCTTAGCATTGTAGGAGATTACATTGGTTACACTCAGAACAAGAAGTTTACAGATAAAAGAATCTTGGTAACACAATACAATTTCTGTATAGTTGACACTTGTAACATATGAACGTTGTATACCTATGGCTATATCTTGCTCAAAGAATCTCTGTGTTGGATACAACATAGGGAAATACAAATCACACAAAAATATAAATTTGACACTTCCTCCAGTGAGACATATCCTTTCTTATTTCAAGGATTATTTTAACAATAGATACACAGAATGAAAAAAGAAACAAAAAAAAACATAAACGTTGCATTTATGAAAGAAGTATAAAAAATATCATTTCCGAGAAAGCTCAAATATATGTTCGTGGGAAAGGGTTGATTTCAATCGAAAGGAAGAGTTTATACCGAAAGCAAAAGTGACTAAACTGTCCTTGACTATATGAATTGAAATGGTTAAATTAAGTCCAGAACAAAATTAGGACTTCGATGCTGTTTTGAAAAAAACACAACAAAAAATATAAAAGAAGAGGGGTTTATTTCTTAAATACGTGGATAGGAACAGAACGAATGAATTAGAGTCCTCCTGGGGTGTTTCCAGAATCTACCTGATGTTGGGGAGAAAAAAGAAAGAAAAAGAGAACTTTCGTTTTCTTTCTGGAGTTGACATTGAAATAAAAAGCAAAAATAACGTTCAATTGTAGTTTGTAAGTGAAGAAGGAGAAAACAATTCAAATTGCAAAGAATAAATAGAGTGTGCAATTTGAGCTTACTACAGCATGACTTCACAAAAGCACTACGCAACGACATACCGGATCTCAACGACCGTGCCATAACATGGGCTCCGAGGACAGACGGCTTGTTCGTATGGCTCTGGTGAATCGATCAGCAGCATCTCGAACACTGGCGTATGCACTGGTAGATGTTACCCAGTGTTCCCACGATCAGTTCTACGTCGTCTGGTAGATCGAAGCATATTTGCACGGCGCCCATTGCTACGGCTTCCGCTGACTGCACAGTATAGGTATATGCACCTACAATGGTGTCGCGAACGTCGCGCATGGAGAGCCGAATGGCATGATATTCTCTTTTCAGACGAATCCAGCCGCTGTCTTCAGCATGATGATGGCCGCATCCATATCTGGAGGTACCGTGGTACTAGGTTCGACGACGCCTGCGTTTTGCAACGCCACGTCGGTCTGGCACCGGGTGTTACGGTGTAGGGTGCAATTACCATTATATGCCGTGTCTGTTCATGCCTCCAACGTATTGACAGACATGCGACCAGTCAACGGTACACTGACAATGTGTTGGCCCCCATTGTGGTCCCTGCATCGAAATAGATAATATGAATAACAAACATTTAAACATCACTTCAGGTACAACTTTTGATCAGCTTAATTTTTATGTGTAGACGGAACAACCAATTAAATTTTGTAGTCAAAGATAGTTCTCCGTCTAATCTTCAGCAAAAGGAAAAGAAAGGAATCACAGAGTGCCAGATCTAGGTTGTATATGCTGAATAAATCACTGCTTTTGCGAGAGTACTCTCCGCCTAGTCACAAGTTTTCTGGAGAGGAGTGCAGAATTGATGCACTACAATGCTACGTAAACAGTTTTTCCTTCGTCTTGATAAATCCTAGAGGCAAAGGGAATGTTCTTTTTTAATACACAAATTGAACAGTTCCACATAACTTTTGGAAAAGTGTCAACACTTTTCTTTCCCTACACATTGACTTCCAAATTTCTTTCTTCCTTAAGCATTGCAGTTAGATAAAACCATAAATAGATGGAAACTTCTAGTTATAATACTGCGTTAGATTGCTGATTGATAAACATCGCTGGAAGACAGTTGGGAAGATGGGAAGAAAACTCTGATGTAAGTTTCCTAGCCCTATCAGCGAGGGATGAATCTGTAGCATTTTCAGCCATGTAATATAAAATGGATTATGTAAAATATTTCGATGCAACATCTAATAATTAAAATCAAATTAAAAACAATCTTAAAAGCTAAGAAAATAAAATAACTAATTTCGTCAAAGTGTTAGTAACAAAATCGTAAAAACACTTTGTTCGAGACCATTCTTGCAAATTTTACCTATAAATAAGACCAATCAGACCAGGAAATAACGCAATATATAAATAGTCCTTGCTAGTAAAGAAAATTGTAAAAAAATTCTGTGAAATTAGCAGTCATATTATTAGCATTCGTCTCAGATACAGTGATGATAGCATACATCAAATGTTAAGTATATTGCGGGAAATGAGATAATCTTCAGATATTTTTGATCGCAAAGAATGAAGCGACTCAAGAACTCCTATTCATCTTCTTTGTTTATAAAATCAAAATTAAGAAAAACAAAAAAAATGTAGAGAAAAGATCAGAAAAACATTATGTCCTAGATGCAATAACACACCTCTAAATCAGCGCCAACTATTTTCAGTAAATGATCACGCTTAAATTTTACAGCGTTATATATATAAAAAAAAGCAGTTTTTCTTGCCAAAAATTCCAGTCATATTAACAGTCACCTGGTTGTCCTTCGTATTTCTTTCATCTTTATCGTACGGTTTCATGGTTTTGATTAAGAAAAATGAAAAGCAATAGACATCCGAAGCGTACAAAAGGAAAACTTCAAATTTTGTAAAAGATGCTTGTGCTTTGAGCACTCCGCTTCGCTATGCAGATTTGTTCTTTATACTAACTGTACCATATCACAAAGCATATACAAATTGGTCATGCTAGTATATGAATCACCACCATTAGACCTATTTTATGCCAACATTAATATAGCAAGGTCCTATTTTTAAAAAATCTAAAAGGCTCTAAATGTTTGGTAGTGTTAATGGTGACTATCCATCATGTGTATGATGTACATTTTGTGAAATTTGCAGCTAAGTAAAAAGGAAAATAAAGCGCGTTAGGATTTAGCGTCTGAGAGTCAAAAAGGGTAGTAAAGGACGGAGTTGACAAAGATATGTTAGTGCTCCGTTAAACTGTTCCCTTTGATGGCAGTCGTTTATAAAGCTACACAAATCTTCTCAATCTCCTTGTAGTATCATGTGAAGAAAAAAAATATTGAGTTACGTGAAGGATGGGTGAAGATTTGTACTGTTTTATCTTCCTTTTTTTTCTTTACCCTATCCATTTTGTTCCTTTTTTTTTTCGTCTTCATTTTCCTTGATACATTTCTTTCACGAGAAACGACTGACGCGCCAAATACAGGCAAGATTTATGAGGCACTAATGAAGCGATGAGACCGGTACAGGATTTGCTGCCTTTTTCTTATTTTTGAATCCACAGGCGACCCTTCAACGAGAACTTCCGAGGTCAGTCTCTATGTGAGGAAGATTTTTCACAAAGGGAGGACTATTTCTTTTAAAAAAGAGTGGATATATGAAAGAACAGAGTTCGTCCTTTAAAGAAATACGCTCAATCATTATCCATTTGCTTTTCTCTTTACTGTTAATAAATTGAATGATGAGCTGTGTAATCTTTAATGGTAATTGATTTTCTTCTTTGCTTTGTACACATCAATAACATTTTCTTCAAGGACAGATTTCTCTTCATAAAAACATTTCAAAAACTGGGTTCTTTAGTGTCAATAAAATGAGCCAAGAATTCAATAGTGTATAGACGGGGTAAGGCGAACTCGTAAATGATTTCAGTATTTCTCAATAAAACTTTCAGCTATTGACTTTCTATCTTACCCTGTTTTAAAAGATGTGTTTCTCGGTCTGTGGCATTTATAGGTTATAAATTTCCGCTTAATCACTTTCCGTTTCTCAACTGTTTATTTTCTTTACCTATGCATTAAAAGAACTTCACTGACAAACATGTCTTATTTAAAGCAGTTTTCTCTGACGACGTTCTCTCTCTTGGGTGTTTGATGGATCTTCTAACTGAAGTTATCAAACACTGTTTATCGAAATAATAATATTTGTACAATTGAAAACACATTTCGCAGTAGACGTAATGCAGAGCTCATGACTGGAACTTCGCAATCAAAGAATTTTTTATCATGATTTGTCATTTACTTCCTGTGTTCGTTAGGGATGGTAACAGCCCTTGCAGTAAAGACATGTACCATCCAGACATTTATTCTGTAACATACAGTACTAAATCTCTTAATTCTATCCCAGACGAGACACGAGCATAGGTGTCCATTTTGGCCTGACCTCCACTCCACCTCCCCTCCAGCTCTGATCTGCCCCTCCACTCCACATCACCCTCCAGGTTGGAGTTCGGTATCCACCTCCACTCCACATCACCCTCCAGGTTGGAGTTCGCTATCCACCTCCACTCCACATCACCCTCCAGGTTGGAGTTCGCTATCCACCTCCACTCCACATCACCCTCCAGGTTGGAGTTCGCTATCCACCTCCACTCCACATCACCCTCCAGGTTGGAG
>JAGDQP010022633.1:14571-30165 GCA_022664845.1 Lepisma saccharinum
CAAGTTTCAATAGCACCGGGTGTTACCAAGTTTCAATAGCACCGGGTTTGTTACCAAGTTTCAATAGCACCGGACATGTTACCAAGTTTCAACACCAGCGATGGTCTATGTAAAGCATTTCAAGTACCTATCAATGTAGTAATGATGAATTTCTCGCCAATGGGATAAGACAGCAATCGACATCGTCCGTCATCGTCTTTTGTAGAATGTAGCACTTGCTTTGCGAAAATATATACCAAATATCAACAAAGTACTGTAATAGAAGTATAAATGTATAGACGATTGAAATAGAAATAGAGACGTTCCAATCCAACAGGCACTCTAGAGCGTTACCCACTATCAAGTAAATTAGGAAATTATTATAGATTACAGTACTACTACATTTCAGTTCCTAACTTGTTTACCTGTCTTTACTGAACCGGACAAGATTAATATGGGTATCCAACAGACGAGAGAATCCAAATGGAACTGGGTATAAACCAAGAAACTTGTGCATACCAGTTACAACTCTATTGTTCTCTTCGTATAGGAGAACGTTCTAACTGGATGTTTTGGTCATCGCTACGAACTATAGTTCTACATGTTCGAAGCTACGATAAATCTCTCTCTCTCTCTCTGTGTGTGTGTGTGTGTGTGTGTTGTGGAAATATGGTCAACTGGAAGGGAAAAATACGTAACCGAAAGTAGGCCATACGTCACACTGACCTATCTGACACTCATTTACTACGAATATATGATAATATTTCACACAGACATTTACCTGTTTGTTTCCTAAGACATTTATATCTAATTTGCAATAGTACGTTACTCTATGCCCTCGTAATAACAAAAACCACACAGCAGAGATATGTAGTGTGACCAAGAATAGTAAAAAGCAACGTAACTATATTTTAATGACTTAACATAAATATGGGATATGATGACGTTATGTACGTCAAATAAGATTAATGCATGTACCGCGACCATAATGTGTCATATTTCTGCATACAATGTTTATGAGTGCTACAGTCACACAAATCTCTCTGTTCAAGTACATTTATCACCTCTTGTTCCGAAGTCTAGAATCTACCTTCCTTTATGTTGGTTCAAAAACGACGAGTAAAATGTCTTACTGTGGATTCTTCTTACCAGCTCTTCTTGCTGGTGGTAGCTTAAAAGATCGACTTGTCTTTAGACAAATTGAGGGATTATGCAACGTGAATTTTAAAAATTAATCATCCGTAGTGTTTTACCAAAAGCTCTCTCTCTCTGTGTCCCGAGTTTGATGTCTCTCTCTAGCTCAGAGAACGATTTATCTTCCTTAATATTCACTAAAAGCTGTATCAATCTTCTCTGTCTACTTCTACTAGCATCCTTCACTACAACTCTTCCTAACGAATGTCGTAGTCTGTTTCCTTTTCTATTCTTCATTCTCCTGTATTACTGGTCTCGTACATAGTTTCTTTTGATATTATTCATGATGTATTGTGTGTCAGCTCCATTCTGCTTCTGATCCACATCTTGAAGTCTTAAAATATTCTTTTATCTCTTTTTCGTAGAGCCACGTTCGACTTAACAGTACAAAATATTTTGTCCGACAACACGAACTTCTTTAACTAATTCAGGTTCAATTTTCCATAGAATTTTGCTAATTGCAGATGTTTCTATCGCTTGTGTATGTTAGTGGACTGCTTGTAATGCTCTACCGTTTCAGCGTACTCCGCACAATACATTGGCGTACTCCGCACACCTCTGTTGTATTCTCGATGACTCGATAAATGGTAGCCAAGTTCGTACCGAGTTGCTGACCAAATCAAATGTCCAAGGACATAATCATCAACGCTGTATCTTGACTATAAGCAACCTTACTGCGGAGTCCTAACAAATTCAACTCAGAAGACATACGCTCATTTACTGATACTTTCAAAAGAGGAGAAATAATGACTAACTTCTAGTACGGCGACTGAACGTGGAGATTCAACGGTGGCAATTGAGAGGTCCCGGGTTTGACCTTACCAACTTGCCTAAGGATCTCCTCCGTTTCCTCGACCAAACTAGGAAGGTAACTTGTTGAAAGGCTCTTCATAGGCTAAGGTTTTCGATTAGACAGATACGACCAAGTTCGAATCCAGCTGTCGACCAACCTATCCAAGATTCACAGAATTTTCTCCAGTCTGGTAAGCAAGGAAGATACCTAGACTAAGCCTCTGGCCATAATCTTACCCACCCGGGAAGAATTCACGCCAACGACCATCATCGCTCCAACTTGTGAGGAACTCAAGCCTTACCTGCCATTTCACATCATAACTTACGTGACCAGCAGTAGCTTAAGGTCTTCTAAAGCTCATCGTATTAAGTTTCAATTACGTGATGCACTGGAAGTCCTCACTCCGAAGATGCACGAGAGACTGACAAGACTACTACAAACATAAACATAAATTAAATCCTGTTATAATCAACGAATGTTTACCCTCATTAATTTGCCAAAAAGAAAGAACAATACAAAGCTGTTTCCTTACCTTTGTGTAGACTTCCGCGCTGGACAGTTCGCTCTCGATGACCATGACGATGATGCCGAACATCCCCATAACGAGGGCGTAGTCGCTAATTCGCTTCCTCTTCTCGAAGAGGGCCTTCCGCCGGCCCAGACGGTAGCCCACGTTGGGCTTGTGTTTTCCACCAGCCGCCAGGCCCTTCTCCTCCGTGTACTTTGGGTACTCGGAGTGGACGCCCACCAAGGCCATGCCCGCCTCCTCGCTCAACGAGTCTTTCCCCGACTGACCCTTCATGGCGGCCGGGATGGACAGTGTGGATACGGGCTTCCGGAGCTGGAAAGAAGAAAAATAAAGGTCTAGAAACAAGTACCAAAAGGTGTGATTTTTCAACACGTTAATTTAATATGAAATGTAAAAGCTGACCAAAATGAGTGATGACAAAAAATTAATTCTAGTTTTAGCTCTTTTTTGTAGTAGATTAGTTTAAATGAAATAAATGGTGGTGTAGACAGATTCTAGAGACGACTTCAAACAATGTTGACGACATTAATACCTAGGTTTAGATTTCTCAATAGCTAAAATTCCCTTGTTTCGATCTCCAGCAGCTGACTCACCGAATGCAATATAAGTAAACAACCAATACTTCGACACGAACACACGTTCAGTCATCAACAGCAATTAGATCTTAGCCTTGGTGGTATAAGTGGGTAACATTCTCTACAATAGTTCTAGAAACTGAATATATAAACTTTATACTGTCGCAGCTATGCTATTTTATAGACAAGTTCTACAGAGAGCAAATGAATTGTAAAAAGTTGAACTACAGAAAGTGAACAAGTCTTGTTTAGCCTACGTATTTTAGTTACCTTAAACAATTAAACGTACGTACTACAATAAATGTTGAAAATGGCCTCCTCCCACGCCTTACAACATGTTCGCAAAGACACGTGTTAGTCACAACGAAGAAATGTTGCTGACAATTGTGACGATGGCCTGCTGTATTTGGAATTGCTTTAGTAAACAGTTTTCTAAGTGAACCTCATAGATGCAGGATGCACGGAAACATAAGCAAAACACACAAATGTTTTGCTATTCACAATGTTGTATGTACGTTCAAAGTATAACTACTATTCATCTTTATTACTTCGGTAGGTCAGGTGCACAATGACTCTGGCTCACCCTATGTAAGTTTTTAATAGAATTCCTTTCAGAAAGTAGCACTGACGTGAATGGTAGAGCAGAAGGTCCAAATACGGGCTACCACTTTTATGTTTCGAATATCTCCAAAATGTTCCCAGGAATTACTAAACAACAACTGCAAATGTCTGAGATATGTCTACTTTATAATGTAGTTGCAAATTTAGATTAGAAGCCCATGACTATGATATTAAACACATATTTTAAAGAGATGTCATAATCTTGACTTTTGAAACACTGGTCTAAATATGGGCTACCCTTTAAAGTTACCTTAAATAATTAAGAAGAAATTTTAACAGTTCAAAGGTTTAAGTGTGATATAGTGATGATAAATGCATATTTACAAAAGTCAGAAATGACACCAGCGCATTTCTGCACCAGCGCATTCTTTATGTGCTCACCTCGAACACATGATACACATAACCCATAGGTCTCCCTGTGTGTTCAGAGATTATTCTGTCGCAGAATATACAATTCGTATCTTCATCACATATGATACACATATGAACACATGATACACATAACCCGGCTTTTCTTGTGCAGGTGGCGTATCTAAGTAACTATCTTCATCATCTGAAGGATCTAGATCAGAAAACATCATCCTGGATTCTTCTGAATCTAATTATTGTCTTGTGAATTCGAAATTTCCTTTTCTTTTCCATTCAGGTATATTCCTTCGAGCCATGTGCCTAACGCCTCAGACGGCTATCCGGACGGCACTAGTCCCGTCTGAGGAATACAACGTACCTTATAAACCATTTCATACTTGGTTTTATTAAGTTTAAAAAGCTGAAGTAGAAGTGCCTGATAAAACTTTCCCCCTGTTAAAAACAGGCACAACATACAAATATATCAACCACATCCAATTCTTTGTCGCTAACTGAATTCCACCACCAACTCTTTCTTGGGGAACAGTTTCACACTTTTGTCACCAGTCAGCAGTACTACACAAGCATATACAAGTCTAAAACGTCTACTAGCCCGTATTTGGACCATAGCCCGGGTTTTTAAGCTTCTTCTCTACTCAACAAGAATTGTCACAGTTGAACCAACCATTGTTAAAGAAATTAATGACGATAAAGACAATGTTTATCATTTTGCTGACAAATAACAAAATCCGGAATTAAATAGTAAAAGAGCTATTATGAGTTTTAAAAAAAATGTTGATTTGATCTACAATATCATAGTATCTGGCCACAGTGCATTTGAAGTGTCTGTGTAGAGTAGCAGTGATTATCCACGACTTTGATCAAAGTATGTTACATTGCATGAACGCGAAATGTGCGATATTTTAATACAGAACATATAATATACGAGTTATCGTTCCTAGAACTAGTCTTCTGAATCTGACTTAATACGGGATTCAAACCAAGATCAACTGAAAAACAAAACAACATATGACAGAAAACTTTGCCAAATTCGAATTATTCTATAGTTATGGAGCAAGAAACGTATCTAACTAACCGATATTGTATACAGGATGATTCTTTAATTTCATACCAGGTCCAATAAAGTGTCAGCAGATTCCTCCATCGCCAATAGCACAAAAACTGTTAAATACAAAACATTGAAACCAAATATGTACTGTTTTATTCGAAGAAAGTGTAGAGCACCAAAATTAGTAATAAGGGGTGAAGATTTCAGGACTGAAGAAAATTTATCCTTTGTCCTTATGGATATTCCATTATGGACACATTTGGGTGTCCATTGGAACACACAATTTTCAGCCGGAGTTTAGAAATGATTTACCAGAGTTAACAAACCAGTTTCGTTCGTGGCGATTGACTAGTCCATTCTGATCTGAAGACAGCCCAAAACTCACTTCCCTAGTAAGGGACAGCTTTATCTAGCTCGGAAAATAGGAACAATTATGAAGTTAGTAACCAACTAGCAGAGGTTTCCACAGACTGATGAGTGGCGCGATAAAAAATAAATTTAGAACCATTGATCTACAAAATAATGCCAATACTAGAGAAAAGAATTTATAATAAGATATGGAAATTAAAATTACTCCTATCAGGCTACTCTGTTCATTACATACTCTTTTTTTTAAAAAACAAGACATCTTGAATGTGATTGTAGAGAATCAACGAATCATTGTTAAGTGTCTTCCCATACGAGTAATGTTGCAAAACTGTTGTGATTGCTAGTAGGAAAATTATAAAAAAAGGCCAACTATCTTAGATTTGATTTCTATTCTTCTTCTATCCCTGATACTACATACAGTATGTTTCAAATGGCGATGTCCTGTCACAGTAACATATGCTTTTTGTAGCATATATGGCACTGTCTGATAGCGATAGGTCGTGCCATCTATAAACAACTTTCAAAACTAGTTCGTAATAAATAGTAGTGTAAAAACGATTAAGCATTTTAGCTACAGGAAAATGTTGAACAGTAACTGTTCGTCATATCATAAGGACACGTAAAGAAGAAGTCGGGAAAAGAATCGAAAAAAAAAAAAGGCGAACAACAACAAAATGTTAAGGAACTACAGAAAAATTAGGAAACGATTTCCAGAAACAAAAATTCAGTATAGGAGTTGACAATTCTCAGTGCATGTAGAGATTTACAGTGCTAATCATGAAAGTTCGTTGTATTCTATGTGAAATTTGGTATCATGAAAAGTGTGCAAATACCCAAAACAAAAGAATCGTATTCGATAAACTATAACAATACATCCTACAACGTGGATATATTAAAGGAGTGTATTTTTGAATAGCCATTTTGGTATTTCCGTTAAAATATTACCAATACTATGAATAGAAAACTTTCTAACGTTTTTTCTGGAATTGATTTTTCACTGTTCTTTTTAAATACACATCTATTTATTTCATTGTAATTCGTTAGCTATAAGAGACAGTAAGCTTCGGCTGTCCTACATTGCTTGAAGTTTAGAAGTTGTACTACATTGCGAATTATTTAAACGATTTGTTCCTATCACCTTTGATCCTACTAAACTTGGACCTACAGTTTGAAAGAAGTACAATATTTAATTTGTTAGAACGGGCATACTGTATAGAAAAAAAAAATATTGTGAAACATTCGTCCCTGACTGTACCACGTAAGGAAGGCAAACAAAATTATAATCTACGAGATACACCTTTCCCAGCTTAAAATTGAAATTGCATTTGATCAATGCAAAATGCAGACGGAAGATAGGAAATGAACGAGGAGGAAACACCTTCCGCCTACAATTTCCCTTCTTTCCGCTACCTTTTGTCTCGTCTTTCGCCCTGGTTATCTCCTGGGTAAACAAACTGCGACTGAACCAATTTCGATAATGGCTTTGAGGGATATGTATGGAGGAGTAAAAAAAAAACGAACCCAGAATATGAAACACACACACACACACACACATATACACAATGCGAACAAATTGTATGAGCAACTGACTTCAGGCAAGGCGATGAAAACTCTTCCGTTCCCGCCCATTTCATGTTCGCATAAAGTTCCCTCTCTCTCTCTCTCGCACTCTCTCTAAAGATATATTCTTCGTAGCTATTTTTATTACGAAAGAATGACTATGGAGACATTCAAGTACGCACTTTGGACATTTTGCAATGTAGTAATGATTGTGAAAAAATTATACAAATCGTCTGGCGTTTCAAACGCCAAATTTCAGTGCTACTGGATTTTTTTATTATTATTTACAACAGTAGGAGACCAAATCACAGCTTTAAGAGCCCTACCAGATGCCACCATTCGATATGTGAAATGTTTTCAGCAATTCCTACTTGTATAGGAGTGAAACTATACTTAAAATCTTAAAGAGATACATATTCAGATGGCGCTAGTTGTGTATGTAGAAGTTGTATAGTGTTTCAACAGTAACCAGCGGGCGGTTAAAATACACAGCAATGAATCCTCCTGATCAACCCTTATTCCAAACTATATCTTCAATACCTACGTACCTTCTTATCCTTTGTTACTAAGTATGTCCTTAACAAAACAAACATGTTTATCTCGGATGAAAATAGTTAGGGCTAGCTTAAATTATTGTCAATAATTCCTCAACTAATTATACGTCAGCTTCATATTCTTCGGTGATACCTCTGTTGTTTGGTTCGGGTTTTGTGTCCTTGTCTGGGAATTAATTCATCTTCCTCACTTAAAGTATTCCTCAAAAAATTAATTTAACTCCCAAGACGAAAGTGGCCCAAGTCGGCCAGAAGTCCATCCTGTGGGCCCTGCTGGCCATGGGAAAATTTACTTTATCTGCTGCCAGTAGATGGAGACACCAACGGTGCAGAAAACGTTGAAAAGAGTGGAACGTAATAAGTTGTTCATATTGGGCTGTTATTAACTGTGGCCATTAAGTCGCATGAAGTAATAATTTGTATGAATAAAGAAGCAGGTACATTTATTCTCATTTCGTTGGTTAATTAAAAGCTTAATCTTACTTATGTACAAAAATATTTCTTGTCTCAAAGATAATCAGTTATGTCCACGAAGAATATGTCGGTTTGATCAAAGATGACGTATCTCCTTTTATCTGCCTGAAATGTGATTTTTTTTTTCTAATTTGTTATTCAAAGATACTGTCTTGTATATTGTTCCTTTGTAATTCGAAACAATTTTAACACAAACTTTGCCCTGAAACTTTAAGTCTATTAAATTCTATAATGTATTTTCTTCGATTTTCATTCAAGTTAACGTTTTGCAGAATTTATTACATGTATTTTTAATTTACAAATACTGCTAAATACACATCTAGAATTGTAAAATGAAATTCTTGTCTGTTTTTCAAACACAAACTACATACGATACATAATAAAAAAAAGGCCATACTGGATACCTCTTTACCAATAATGGCCTAAATGTACCAAGAGCATAAATAATTTCCAACGCCGTTACTAATCAAAATCACGTCCATATTTTCAAGGTTACTTACTAATAAGTGTGTGTGTGTATGTTTTGACCATGCCTATCAGAATTCCACGTCACTCGTTACAAACACTTACATCACTTACTATGAGTACTATGTAGGGGGTTGGTTCCCAATATTAATTACTTGTGCACTTGGGTTTCCTGTATTGTTTGAAAAATAACAAAGTATTTTTGGACTTTTCAATCAACCACGCATACTAATGTCACCTGTCTACTCTGAGGCCCAGAGATTCACAAAGGATTACATATTTTCAGCATTTCAATACGTTGTGATCGTTAACCAGTGTCACGAATAAGAATTACATAAAATATGTTATTTCTCAAAATCATTGAAATCAATCCGTTTCCTGTAGGCCTACGTTGTTTTCTCCATTTTGAACAGTACCTTACACTATTTATATTTCTGGTATGAACGATTGCTAGTAACAAAATTTCACTTCAAGAATTATAACTTCCGCTACTGATCTGTTTACTTTCTTTTCTTCGCAAACGATAAAAATCCAATCATAACATCACCGGAGGTATTTATTTCCCACTATTTCAACCTTTCTGAAGTGTATGTTTGGTATACGAACTGCACGCGTGATACACAGCAATGTATGCAAAGATAGAATGTACGTACAGTACAAAATGTGTAAGGCAATGACTCATAAGATAGAGTCATATTTTTTTTTTGAAGCAACAGCCTGCTTTACGTGTCAGAAGAAGTCGATAACAGACACGCAAACGTTATTTACCGCAGACATTGTGTGAGGAATATGATGTTATCGTGGGGCGTAAAAGGGCAACCTGTAGACTCTATACTTTGATGCTTATGCGGAAAAGCTTTTTCCTAAGAGTTCTTAACGACATCTACTGCTAGTATTTTTCATTTTCTGTATTCTTTCATAACAAAAGAATAAGCGAAAAGAGAAAAATCAACTGCGAAGTTACGAAAAGAAAAGATGGGATGATAAAGTTGTCTAGGAAAACAGAGGTGAAAAAAAGTACAAGGTTGAATTTTTCCTCACACTGCTTTTTGCATTTGCATCTAAAAAGTTTTTGTACGTTGACGTGGACAAAAGTAAAATCAATACTGAATGCATAATACTACACATTATGCTTCTCCCGTATGAGTAATGTGAAAAATATTGAAAAGTTCGGAACAAAAACGATAATGGACTTTAAAAATCTTCCCTTGTACTGTACTTCTGCTACAAAATTCAAACAAAACAAATGCCCAACTTTCTGCAGTTCTCAATTCATCTCAGTTCAATTTACATTCTTGTATACCAATTGGAACTCCAGGACTCATTCAGTTTGTTGTTAACGTATACAGTAGTTACTTTTCTTCATCATAGATGGCACAATAGATTTATAATTTAAGAATGACTTTCCAAGAAAATGAACTTACCTAAGTAGTGTTTAGTAAAGTTATCAATTTATTTTTTTTATGATGAAGTGTTATTATCTAATGTAAATTATGTCTTTTTACAAAATATCGTTAAACTTTTGTATTGTAAACACTACTACTAAATGTTGTTTTGTAATTATTCCTATATTCTAAGTGACCAGTTTGAGGGAAAGACTCAGTTTATTTTATTTTATCCAACAGGTAAAGGGTTACGGGTTGATAACAGAAAATTCATCAAAATAGGGAAATCCAAAATTAAACCATCCTCTGATGCAAAATATTTGGGGGTTACACTGGACCGTACACAGTAAAAAAATAGCTGTGTTAATTCAACACAATGCGGTGTCCCAGCGTGACTACCACTTTTGTGTGTTAAATCAACACCACACACGGTGTTGATTTCGGTACTGTGAGAAAAAAAAGTTACGGCAGCAGCTAGATTTAAACATGGGTTGCTCAGTTAGAAGTCGAGCGTCTTACCGACTTCGCTAAATCGTCAGACGGAAAAAGTACTAGATTGAAACAATATAGAGAATAGAAAAATATTGCTGAATACCAAACACAAATAAAGTTACTCTCACGACTTATGCCATGATTTAATCACTTTTCCATTGTTCAATTAGGGATCTTAATCCCCATTCATTGAGAAAATGTTCCATTTTCCATGTTCTATGATAGCAAGCTCAGCATTTGACATGTTACGGTAAGAAAGCAGTAATGCTGCTCAAATGTTTGGTTGTCGCCATCTTGCTTGCTTCCATAGAAATAGAACATTCTCAATGAATGGGAATTATCGTTCTTAATTGACAAATAGGAAGAGATTAAACCATGGGATAAGTCGTGCAAGTAAGTTAGTTTGTTTGGGGGTCCCATACACTGTTTAAATCTATAGTGTAGTCGTTTAATTCAAATGTTGCTAAATATCTTTTACATTTAATTAATGACTTTTCTGTTTGACGGTTTAGCCAAGTCGGTAAGACGCTCGTCTTCTAACTGAGCAACCCATGTTCAAATCTAGCTGTAGCCGTAACTTTTATTTTCACAGTACCGAAATCAACACCGTGTGTTGTGTTGATTTAACACACAAAAGTGGTAGTCACGCTGGAACACCGCATTGTGTTGAATTAACACAGCTATTTTTTTTGCAGTGTAGGCTGCATTTTGGAAATCACATTAAAGACAGAAGAAGAAAGGCATTACAGGCATTTGCGGCTTTAAAGACCTTACTATTAGCAGACTTCTCAGAAAATTCAAAATAGAATTTACCTATCTATATTAAGATCTACAATCCTATATGGACACGAACTGTACCATTCAAAAATAAACATTGTCTATATAGAGAGATACGAGAGATATTGGCTCCGGGTATCTCAGAGAAGATGGAAGGAAGACAGACGGACACTGCATGGCGGCATTCATTTTCCCCCGATCTCTCAATACATCAAAGATAACCAAGAAAGGCATATAGAATCTAACGTCAAAAAGAAATTCGTAAACATTAACTTACCTAAACAATTAAACATAATAATCAAAAGACATAACATCTCTTATCAAGAACTATTGCAAATGATAAATTAATAACACAGGGTAAAAGAATAACGCCAAAATACATCTTAAGAACATAACTACTTAGCAGGGATGTGACGAGGCTGAGAAAATGAGAATAATTATAATTTCATGGAGAAATAATTTATTTTAGTGTCAGCTAACTGGAAAGGAAACCGATTCAAATTCTCAAAATATATTTAAATAAATATCCAAATAATATTAAACAGTTATTTCTAAGGACTAAAGTGGCCTAAATTGGCCAGACGTCCAGTTAAAGGTGGCCCTGAGGGCCACATATTACTTTGCAGGCGCAATTGTCAAATGAAGGAAATAAACAACTAATTAAAATACAATTCTAAAGTACACTTAATCCGAACTTACATGATTCGCCACGGTAATTCTATGATAATAAATTAACAAATATAAATCTTAACTACAAATCACAAAAATTTATACGAGATACAAACAGCGGGCGTCTGAAGTGTATAGGAAGAGATCACGAGCAAGAAGTAAAACACTACATTCCTGAATAACTTATGAAACATACTAAAAGAACTATATCACATCAAACAAATTCTTTAGTATCCTCTCCTATTCCATAAACATAACCAAATTAATTATAACTTGACTGACCTCAATTAAGAAATTTTTTATTGCAGTATCTTCCTTTTAGATAATTTCTAAATAAACAAGGAATAAACTTAAAATTGAATTTTGCTGGGGGGTGGGTTTCCGGGATGTTTGCTTGGTGCGGGGCGGGTGGTGTTGGTGCAGAGTCTGGTTCCCTTTATTTCAAAACAAATCAAATACTAAAGAATTAAATTAATTTCTCTAAGGACGAAAGTGGCCCAGGAGGCCAGAAGTCCAGTCTCGGTGGCCCAGCGGGCCCGGGCAAATGTACTTGCAGGCAGGCCACTGATTGTAAAAAATTTCGTTTTTCTTTATTCGGGTTATTTGATAAGTGTTTGTATTTCCGATTTCATTTTAAATGCAAAAAGTTATTATTTAACTTGGATTATAACATTTAATTGGAAGAAATGTTGGTAAGGGTGTAGGTAACTTGTCCACCCTATTCTGTTGTTTCAACATGATTATATTTATGAGGAACAAGATCGTCAATGGGAACAAACAACATTTCTTATTTAACTAGTAATTTTGTTAAACTATTTGTAACGAAACCTAACCTAAAGCCAGTAACGCATAGGGTGGACCAGTTATCTACACATTTCACGTATTTTTACTGGAGAAGTGTTTTTATTAAATGTAAAGTGAACTAACCAATACAGAGTGCACCTCAACTTACTTTCTTAGTCTATACAAGCGATTTTGTTCTTGCAAGTTTAGGAAATTTCCTTGACTTGAATGGCGTAACTTTAATGTTTAATAAAATAAATTATTTAAATGATTTTCAACAGTGGGTAACTGTATTGGTTGAATTTGTATGTTTGTGTGTGATTTGATTAATAATTTTATCACCTCACTTGTATTTGCAATGTAAAAAAAAACTTTGGTAGTAAACTTTATTTTGGGGGTTATTTTAGCAGCTTTTGGCTTCGGCTCATCACAAATATATCGCCATTCAGGAGAGAAACTAGCGTATCTGCATTTTTGTTACATTTCATTTCATATCTCCCGAAGTAAATTTTCTGTTTCAATGATACTTTAAATTAAATTAGCTCTATGTCCATTTCACTAATCCATGCAGTTACGCCAGTTCGTCTCTTGAACGACAACATGAGTGTAATACTTGTTAAAATCTACAAACAACTATGCCTCATGCGCGAATCGAACCCACAACCTTGGAGACGAGTAGCTTTGTGTTGTTACAAGCAGTTGAGCTAAGCATGGAGTAAATTTTCTAAAAGAAATGAATTTGTGTAATTACTTAGATAAACACAGACATTTCTTTTCGGGTGGATATGAAACACAGCTGTGATAGATAATATTAAATGATTTTTGGGTTGACTAGTTCAACTTGAACTGGAAGTCTTCTAACAAGATAACTACATCGAAATATAAACTAAAGAATCATATTCTCTTTTAATCGTCATAGAATGTCAATCTGTTTCAATCATGATTTAAGGGGATATAACAAACTCTTATTTACAAATATCCTTAGGTTTCTCCTGATTCGTACACGCCGCAGGACTTACACTTTGGAGGAAAATCAGGCACGTGAAACCTGACATTATCATCATAGCGGGTTTGAGATGGTAGGACATTGAAGCGGGATTGACACAGCAGGTTTAGCACAATGTTCGCAAATTTGCTGCCATCTATGGAAGATTCAGTGTACTACATTCTAACATTCTTCGTAGTACGCGAGTTTTGAAAACATTTTTATTCTCTCGATTGTTTAGACATTACATTCGTGAGTGAATGAATAAAAAAAGTATACTTTCTTGAGAAGAACTCAGAACTCGTGGATGGAAGCAACATGTCCAAATTTCGCAAGTTAAAAAGAACATTTTTCACAAAATGTAAACAACCATTTATCTACTCCATGCGATTTCTTGAGCAAGTCGCGAAATTCTAGTATCCCTAGCTATAAGATTCCACATCCTGAGGAAGTTATTTCCTAGTTTTCTTTCAGTCGTCTAACGAATACTGGCATGATATCTAGATCAGAGCCAAAGTCGCTACCTTCTCTATTTTCTTCATCACACAGTTTGTAAATTAAAGACAAAGAGTGGTTGAGAAACTCAAATATATATTTTCAAGTAGCCCTATAGTTTTCCTTTTACTTTTATGTTATTTGAATCTAACAATTTGCATTCTGGGATTAAACTGAGTGTGACAACAATGTGATTCGCATCCACGTCCCTCAAGAGATCGCTGTAGTAAAAAAATTTCTTTATACCCTTCGATCACTCTCTTAGCTTTAAAATAATGGGATTGATCGATCATAATAATAAAGTCTGTTTTTCGTTTCCGTATATTGTACAATCAGTAAATCGATCAGACCAAGAAGCTTTGTAACACAGAATTCCACTCTGTATGAACACATGTTAACACGCAAAAAAAAAAAAAATACGAGATACGAAAAAAGTGAATCATAATACTTTTTAGCATCGTATTGGTCGTAGTTAAGGATATATTTGCAGGAGCAATCCTCTGTTTATTATTTTGGTTATTCTCTATATTAGCTACTTCTGTTATATGACGTTCAATATACAGGGTGTCTCACTCGCTACTTTATGCAACGTCTGTGATGTATACTGCAGCAGGCACGTATTTAGGGAGCACCGTGGGTATGTATGACATGACGATAACTGTAGGTGTAATTAGATATATTTTATCTCGAACCCCGTAGTATCAACTGAAATACGTGCCTGTCGCAGCGTCCATAACGGATGTCATCGCGTCAATACGCACTTTCACCGCGACTCTGCTAGTTGTTCTTTTTCAACACGTCGCACAGAAGTGGAAGAGAGCCGCTTTTTTGTGCAAAAACCTCCGAGTGGTTCACATTGCCTATATTTCATGTAGTTTTTGGACCACCGAATTTAATGGAACGATTATTACTTCGAAACGATTAATCATTTTTGATGATGTCTTCATGGAAATTTGAATGATGGTTTACTAAATTGAAATCTGATTGTTTCTCCATCATTAAACACTCAAATACATTAACCAGTGGGAGCCATTTTCTCTCATTATAGTCATCAGTGGGAGTCATAACCAGTCATTTTTCTGATTATAAAAATGGAGTCGATGTATGTAAAGGGAATGTAGTAACCTCACTAATATTTGAAATCATAATCTAGTTTTATAAGTTGGTTGCTAAGAAGAATTCCATGTAAGCGTTATTAAAATAAAGAAAATAATGCAGAAGTAAATCAAAACACCTGATATGGGCATATGCTCATATGTTGAAAATGTGTACGATAGATGGCAGCAGGTTAAATGCTGAAGTAGCGAAGTGGGCCATTTTATTAGTTGATGGTGTTTGAACAATTTTTAAAGTTATAAAAGATTATAATTATAATTAAAAAGAAATAATTATCACATGTTCAAGTTTATATAAAGAATTAGCGTTTAATTGAATGTTAAATATGCCCGTGTGTAGTAAGATTGTTGTATAGCGGACGT
>JAGDQP010022634.1:0-30164 GCA_022664845.1 Lepisma saccharinum
GTAGAATCATCATCACTAAGGGAATAAGCATTATCAGTAGCTGAAAAACGAGGCAATAAAAATAAAAAGCACTCTAAATACATACCAATAATTGCCAAGAAAATCGTAGACATCTTTAGTAAATTATCTCATTCACAATCAATAACGAAGCATATTGCATCACATAGCTTCCATAGTTTGATGAAGTGCATGTATTACACTTTTACCCAGGCTAATGCAAGAGATGTTAACACTAACGTCAATATTTCTCCTGATATATCAGCATTAACTGAAACAAATCATGGGAATTCGACACAATGCGGAGAAAGCGAAAAACGCGCAACTCAACTACGCAGAGAGCAGCAGAAAAAAGCGGGAAAACTGGCAACACTGAAACGGGTGTAATACCAAATAGGCAAAACTAAACTGCTAGGGATTACCACTAAAGCATACATCCCAAAAACCAAGAGATAGTACGTGTGTATAACTATGCGAACGAAACATAAAAGAAAGTATGGAATTTCATGTATTAAGTAGCTGCAGAACCCAAAGTGTAAGAACCCTTTTATGCTCGACCTTTTTTTCCGTCGTGCAACTTGAAACCAGACTGCAACAAGTTTTCTTTTGCACCTTTTTTATCACTTCTGATATATTGCTTGAGTAGCTGGGGGGAGAAAAAAGAAAAGAAGCAAGAAAACTGAAGATGGAGGTGTTGCCAGTGCATTTGACACACGAGATAGAGGGAAACGTGTGAGCAACTGGACTAAGAACGCCTGGCAACGCTTTGTTTGTAAACATTGTTTTAGCTTCTCACGTTCTGTAGATCACGAACGGCTGCCTTTCAAAAAGCGGCAGCAGAAAATCGAGCTACATTTGCATAAATATACTCATTGACGTCCATTGTTTTACAGAATGCGCTGTTCGTGTGGTTCTCAAGTCGCTTGTGTGTTTGCATAAAAGCAGCCTTAGATTGCAAGTTTTAAGGTTAATGTAAAGCAACGATCTCCAACAAAAGATGGCAGCACTACCTCCGTATATGTCTAATGTATTCCTACAAATTCAAGCCTAGATAGTTCTAACTTTCAGGGAAGGAAGTTCATAACCAATTCAAGAGTTCGATCAATGCCGATTATTAACTATATTTTGTTTATTGTTGAAAGAGCTTCATTGTTATAGGTTTTGGTTTTCACAGCAACAATCAAACGATTTCAACAATTAAGAAAAAAAATCGCAATTGAGCGAACTCTTGGATTGGTTATGAACTTTCTTCCCTGAAAGTTAGAACTCTCTAGGCTTGAATTTGTAGGAATACATTAGACATATACGGAGGTAGTGCTGCCATCTTTTGTTGGAGATCGTTGCTTTGCGTTATCCTTAATGACTTGTACTGCTTGTGTAATTTGCACATCGTTTTTAAAAACATATTTTAACGCACCTAAACCCTAAATTTGAGAACTGTTTAAATATGAAAAATTCCTGCGCAATTTGTAAAAGTCATATTGCTTTCTTTCGGTGTCTCAGTCGATCTATACTTTTTCTAATTTTCTAATGAGTAATTTGATAAAAGATATAGCTATTTCTTATTTGGAATCTTTTCAAAAATATTTAATTTCTTACATTTTTTTTTACGTTACAAAAACAAATACGTGTATATAATTAAACTTAAGGTAATGTATTTTGTAAATACAATAAATAAGCAAGAGAATGCACATTTTTTTTGTGTCTCTTATTGGGATACTTTACCTTACGTATTTCGATTGCTTATTCAGTGAATTAGCAAGTGAAGCATGCAGCCATGACGCGTACATGAAAATATGGCCTTATAACCCCCCTCCTCCACCATCTTTTGTTTTCTTCATGACCAATTATTTAAGACAATCTAAGCCCTCTAATATTTACAATAATCCTGTTAACAATAACATCCTATACCTTGAAAGCTGAAATTAATTAATATTAAATTTAAAAAAAAAACTGAGATGAAAAAAGAAAATCCGTAATTAATAAAACAGGAAATAATTGACATCTCATCATTGCATAAGTGCCAAAAAAAAAAAAATATTGCTATATTTTCTGATCCACTCCTTCTGAGAGCAGAAATGTACAGTTATATCGTATTTTTCTTTAAAAAAATATTTCCATTGACCTTGATTTTGTGTACCGAGCAACAGAGCAGACCTGACTGTTGTATTTTTAAACCTCTGTTACCGGAAAAAAGAATATTATTAACATAACTATCTAATGAGCTTAACAACGTTTTTTTTTAAAAAACATTTTTCTCCTTTCTTTTTTTCATTCGTGGTAAACTTCGTTACGAGCTTAACTGACAACTAACTCTAAGTGTGTATCATTCCTTGTCCGTGGATCATGGTACGAGCGGTGTGATTAAATTACACGATCATCCATCTCCGAAGTGTTCAGAGAAAATTTTCTAGTATCAATTATGTAGGCAATAAATAACCCTCCAGTGCGTTTATAACGGTAATGAGGTGTGAACATTCCCTGAACGTGCTGACGAGATGAAAATCTACTACGCTTGCAAAATCAAAAGAATTTTTTGTTTGTAATGCTGATTTCAAATGAAATATGGTGGATCAGTCGAGTCAAAGTCACACGTTTCATATCATCATCATCATTAGCAGCAGCAGTATGAGTGTTCTGCCGAAAGCGGAAGATGCTTTAAAAGAATCTAAGCCCTCTCAATTCATTCTGATCTTGCTCTTTCGTTTTAGGTCCCTTGACAGTGAAGCTATAGAAAAATGTGTCATTTAGTTCGTCCGTGTCTAGAAATTAAATCTCAGGAACCACAAGATCTTTGAAAGGTCTTGGCTAAACCAACTCAGAGTCGCCGGAACCGTCTTGACAGGTGCCATGGATCATTTGTTGCTAATCCATTTTCTAAAGATTCAATTGTTCAAATTGTCTCCATGCGTTAAACCTATCAGCACCAAACCTATTGGCATAAGCATTATTCAGCGCAATAGAAAAATACAGTGGGTCTCTCTCTCTCTCTCTCTCTCTCTCTCTCTCTCTCTCTAAGTAACCTAGTTGTTACTGTTGCCAACCTAGTTTGTACAAAATTCAATTTTCAAATTGCTTCCATTATGTTGAACATAAGAGCACGAAACTTGGCATAAACATTATTCGGCACAGTAGAAAAATAATGCAGTTTTCCCCGTCCCTATGTACCCCAGTAGTCAGTTTTGCGAACCTATTTTATATATATATATATATATATATATATATATATATATATATATATATATAAAATATTTCTGTGTGTAAGATACTATCAAGTGACTGCCTTAGCAATTATTAGTAGATCCACAGCGCTAACTTATTTATCTCAGCATGCTGTCAAAGAGTAGAACATGTTTTCTTCCTTTTCCTCTCTTTCCCTCAAACATAATTTCAATTGCACTCCTCAGTTTACAAATGTCTGTGCAGCCGATGTCCCAGTCAGTTTCTTCTCTTCATTACTGTCTCCATTATTGTCTTCAGCCTTCTTCATCTTCTGTACCCAGGTGATGTATTCCATTCTTCTCCATATCCACATTTCAAAAGCTTCCAATTATCTTTCTCCACTCTTTCCTGGAGTCTTATTAGTAATAGAGGCAGGTCTTGGATAACAAATTTAGTTATCTTCTTTAATCTATTTGTTCTCATTTTTGGTTGTGATCCGTATTGATCATGTACAACAGCCAGATCCATAAAAAGTGACCAGTGCAAAAAAAGTTTAGTAAACCAAAAGAAAATTGAAGAATTTCTCAAATGTTACAGCAGTCTGAACAAATTATATATTCCTTGTAATTTGTATTCAAATTTCTTCTTCAGTGTTTGCTATTGTTCTACAACATTTTCCTTGAACGTGAGTGTACATAGCTTTGCATGAAAACTTGTTCTTCAGACGGAATGTTCAAATTCATAATATAAGAAGTATATTCATATCCGTACACGAATTGAATTAAATTTAATTTATGGCCTTTAGGCATATTTGACTTAGGTAGGAATAGAGTATACGGGAGAGAGGAATCCTACACTATCTCAGCATTATTCTCGTGTGACTGTAAACTAAAGAAACCACATACTATGACTCTAATTTATCAACAAACATTAACTTCTTCTAACATGGCTAGGCTAAAACTTCTCTACTCTATAACTATCCTAACTTTTTCCATGCTAATAATATTTATAGTGGATCTAAAATGTATCGCTGTTGTTTTGTCTACATTTATTTTACTGTTACTGTAATTTACTGTAATTGAAATATTGCTACTATACGCCTTGTAGTGTTTATTTTTTATACCGGCGTTTATAAGTTTTGTCATTAATAGTGCTATCAACAAATAACGAACATATGGAAGCAGGAAGGTCATTTATATAGGCCTACTGGAAAAATAAAGGTCCCAGAATCGATCCTTGCGGTACCTCAGTAGACTTTGGATATTACTAATCCTGGAAGACACAGCAATAGAGAACAATAACATGTGTTGTGGACATAATCAGTTTTTGCAACAAGATGAACATACACTATTCTTCTTGTCAGCCTTAAGTTTCTATCTGCTTTCTAGTGGTATTCCGTGTGCAACTTAATGATAGAGTATTGTGGGTGGTATAATTTTGTTCCTTATTAGGTAGGGAATAAGAAAAGTGATGGTGGACATGTCAGACCAGCGATTGGGAGCGGAGCGGGGAGGGGTGGGGAAGAAATGATGAGTCATTGCTCGCTTAACATCTTATAACTTCGCTCCTAATCATTCGATTTTAATTTTATTCTTTTAAAAAGAGAGGTCTAATCTAAGTACGTTCTACACATTATGTTATTAACACTTTTGACGTAAATGTAGCCGTTTTCGTTAAACTTTCAAAAAGTAATTTCTTCCTAAAAACAAAAAATGTATTTTACAAAATAATCATTTTTGTATTATTTATTTATGCCGAACAGCTGTATTTAGAAAACGAGCATGAAATAAGCTTTAATTTCATACATAGAACTTCCAACTTAGTTTAAAGAAATGACTATTTTATTGAGTATGTTTGATTCGGATTTTCAGGAATTTTTTTAGCTTTGCTACATTATTTGAAATATAGAGCCTAAAATGTTATTACCAGTTATGTAAGTACACACACACATACATATGTATGTATATATACACATAAATACTCATTTAGCTAAGATTCACAAGTAATTCATTGATAATAATATACTCTCTAGGTGCATAAATAATCCACATGTTATACCGTAGTTATGTTGTTTTTTTGTTTTGTTTTTTCATTCGGGACCCACCTTCCACCCTTGCCTCTTTTCAATTTTTGGAACCGAGATGCTTCGTGAGCAATTCAAACTCATTGAACGCGTTGTTCTCGGTACCTCGGAGCAGTCTACGCAAGCGGGTTTCCGTGAGAACGAAGACCCCATAGACAGTTGTTTATTTCCCTTGCTTGAAGAGCAAGGGTGTGTAAGGGATTCTCATTCTTTGGTCCGGCACCTGTTCTAGAAATCCGGGCCCTTTTCGCGAATTGGGGGATTTGATCTTAATTTTGTTTTATTTTTTTATAATTATAGTATATAATTATAAAAACAGAACAATCACAGACTCGAGTACCAAGCATATCTTAACAGATTTTCATCTTTTTCTACTACGTATCTGTAAAAATACGATATCTGACATTTCATACATCACACGTTAAGGAAATACGAAAATAATATCGTTGAAAATGTGTATCCTATTTCTGCATCAATACATAAGTTCTTTCTGCACTATCTAACATAACTAAAATTTAGTTTTTATTTTCAAAATCGTTGCTATATAAAACGTAAGGAAAAGAACTGTATACAAAATCTAATATTTCATTCAAAAGAAGAAATTAATATTTTTAAATTATCATTCATTACACCTATTCCTACAGTCTATTCTATGTGATATAATGTGATCCATATTAATATGAATCCTATAGGTGTTCATAAGTGTTTTAGAAAAATAATATGTCATTAAATAACCCCATGAGGAAAACTCGGTGGGCCTCCGGTGGCCCGCCTTCATGGTTGGTGGGCCACCGGTGGCCCGCCGAGTTTTCCTCATGGGGAACGTACCCCAGTCATGTATTTTCTTATTATCATTGTTATATTGATTTATTGAAAAGGATACTCTTCTTCTCGTGTGCATCCACACGTTAGTCATCGAGGCACTTCCAGAATCCGAAGTTCTCGTTCTTCTTACCTCAATCTTCCTAACATTAATTCTTCTTAATACTTTAATATACACTACACTGCACAACACATTCGGATCGCACTAAGAAAGAAAGAAAAAGGGTAAAAAGGGGGACAAAGGAGACACACAAACACTTCCTGATTGCCGTTCCTTCACGTCACTGGGGTTCTACGTTGTTCACCCGATCGGCAGCAGCTCCAAAGACGGACAGACGGACTCACTGAAGAGAATACAATAAGAATTCATATAACAAAGGTTCTCCCTTCATCGAGTAATGAGAATATTCAGTTTCTTCTTGTTTCACGAGAGTTTATTATCTTTTGTATTATCCTAGTCAAAGATAACTCTATCAGCGTTGTCCGTTTCGAACTACCCATCAATATTCCCCAATTGTTTCCGTAAGTTTCTGATTTCTTCTTTTTATTGCAATAATATTTCTTCTTATTTATTGTCATATAAAATCACACAATGTGAGTTCACAATATTGTTATAGCTTCTTCTGATTCATCATACCCATGATTCAAGTTCATCCCCATCATCATTATCATCAGCATCATCACAAAAGTCTATGCCATTTGATCTTTCAGAATCATCATCTTCATCACTTACATTACTGCATTTTTGTGGATCAGCATAACAGGACCACATCTCTGTACAAGAAAGATTATTTTGAGCCCATTTGCACGGTGGTACACATTTTGATGGACCACATGAACATTTGACGACTGAGAGAAGCTCTTCAGGTTCACAAGGAATATCACACATGATTGGCTCGTATTGCCCTTTCTCATTAACAGCCCAATCCCAATCAATCACAGTAAGTAGTTCAGGATTCGCAATATGTGCTTTACGCCATATTAGGGCTTGAAAATATGCTCTTTTTATGGCTGGACGCCGACTATCCTCTGTTGGGAGGCATTCATGATCCATGGACTTGCTTCTTACTGAAAAACCACCACCGCAATTCTTTCAGGGATGTTATCTTCGGGCTTCGTATATTTACAGAGCATAGAAAAGCTTCCAGAAATCGGAATGTTTCTTCATTAAAAGTACCTTTTCCCAGGGATGACAAAGCGTCAGCAACTGTCTCATCAGCGTCCATAAATGTATTAAAGAAACTTGTTTTCGTTTTACCATAAAATGATCCGATGTTATCAGCCCCTGAAAGAGCATGCAATCCAATCAACGCATCAGCTCGGTTCTGACCTAACGCTTGATGTACCATACGAACAGAAATCTCAGGTTTTTTAGCTCCTGAGACAATAAACCAGGTGTCCTGTGGAAGTTGAGGGTAGAAATTCGTCGCTAGCACTAGGACATCAGTATCAGGGGAAAATATATTCAGAGTTTCGGCTCCATTTAAATTTGCGAACAGTGCATGTAATATTATTTTTGTATCAGCCTGTTCTTGTGCTGTTGCTAGATCTTCAACACATCGGTTGGTAGCAAGAGCCTGATTCCAGTAGGAAACTACAATACTTTTTGTATTGTTCAAGCTGGTTTTCACTAGAGCAGTACTGAAAACCTCTGTTAGTTTGTCCTTGTTTTGATCATGACAAAGAAGTTTCTTCAAAGGAATATTCTTTTATGTTTGTGTTGGATTCTATCTTGCACATTACAGGAACACTATCAGTTTGTCTTCGATCTCTTATTGCATATTTAAGAGAATTATCTATGTATCTGTCAAAGATAACATGAATCTCAGAAAACTCACCATATTTTGAAAAAATATTTTTGCAGAACTAATTTGTCAAATCAGAAATTGTTCTCGTCCCCTTTCCTACTTTCAGTTTATGAACCTCTGCCATTCCATCAACAACTGCGACTGAATATCTTTTTCCTTCATCTTAAGGTGAACGAGCCGGATGTTTAGTTTCTTCTGGGTCTGACTCAAAATCTATCTTTTTAGATGGAAGATCTTGTAAATGGTGCATGAGTTTACTTTTAACTTGCACGTAGTACATTGTTCCATCAGCTGCAAATATGCAACGTGGAACTGCAGACAGTTCATCCTTTTCAATACATTCCTTCAGGTTGATTCTGGACGTGATTGACATAAAATTAATAGTTGAAGAGTTTTCTGTCTTCTTTAAGATCCTCTAAACCAAGTTTTGTTTTCACTTTTATTTTCTTGTCCATTGTTACGAAAAGCTTCAATTTGTTTTGTGGGAGAGGTTCCAAGATATTAACACTACCATCAATTCCTTCACGTAAGTTCTGATTTTTCTCTTGACCTAGTTCTGGCATAACAGAAACGTCACGTTTTACTTCAGATGGAGCAATAGTCATTGTCACAATATTAAGTAAGTCATTACTTGTGCAGTCAAATGGATTGATGAAATTTTTGAAACAATTAACGACAGCCACAACAACAACATTCTTTTTATAACGATTTGCTGATGTTTGGGATACTTCTTGGTGAATTGCAACTTTCACTGGTTATTTACTAGCAGAACAAATCTTCGACAGTTGAAGACTTGTCAAGACAAGTTTCTTTATAGCTTGTGCATTTTGTGTGATTCCTACGATACCCCCGCAAACTTTCATTTTCCTGTTCTTCTGCTCAAGTGCTTCATCTCCACTAAAAGAACAGAACGGAACATCACTTTTGTTTGGAACCCAGCAATTTTTTAGTTCTAACCATGTTTCATAATCGATTTCCGGTAACATTTCTGCTATGTGCCACGCACTTGTGAAAGTCCAATGCAAAAAAGTACTTAGTGAATTCTTTCAGTGCACCCAGCCTTAGTTCCCAGTTACCACTACGCACTCCTCCTCTAATAAACGAAAGAAGAATAAACACCATCTCCACGTAGTCCAAAATCATTTTCATGGGAGGATTCTCTTATCAGCAAAAGTCTGTCAATTGTTTCTGCAGGTTAAGTTTATATTTATTTTAAGTCAGGCATATTTTTTTTTCGGATCTGAAAACACTTTCCATCGAACGCTAAATACAAATATGTGAGTTATTCCTCTTGTGTAGTATAATCGTTATGTTTTTTATATCAATTGCTGTGTTATGTGTTGTTTAAAATGTAATTTCATGTTATTTAGTTTGTAGTGAAGTTATTTAGTTTGTTGCATTGTTATTTTGTTTCTGTGTAAAATGACAACTCAAGCTGTATCTGAAACTTAATAATAAATAAGTAAATAAATAAATTATGATATATAGGTCTCCTGAAATAACCACCGAGTTCTGGTTGGAAAAATGCATTTGTAAATGTTTCAGAGGACGATAAAGCTCAAGATCTACTGTCACTACCAACTTTCTACCTGGTTCCATGATCTTTTCACTAACTTTTTCTAGGTATTTCAATGCTGAATAATGAACAGAAGTTTCAGTTGGTGTAACTGGAAGAAGAGGCAAAATACGTGTTTTTTGTTTGGTATCATAAATCATTGAATTATGTGCAGACCAAGTCAATAAAACTTTTTTCGATGCTTGATCCTTACTGAAACCAAGACAAACATTCTGCTAGCATCCATGCTATGTTTTGGACTGCTACATCTGAGACACTGCAGTTTGTCTGAAGGCAACTGAGCATTCACTGTAGGTCTCTTTGGTTTACTGCTCTTGGAAACAGAACATGGTATCAATGGATATATGCTTTCAGGAACAACAATTTTTTCAGCATCAGGACACAGTACGAGATCTTCCTGCACGTCATTTTCTTCACTTTTCTGGTACTCAACTATGACTATACCAAGAAGTGTGTTTCTCCATCCGGCGTATCTTCTTGAAAATTGTATTATCCATGGCGAAATGAATAAATCTTTCTTCAATCACATTTGACGGCAGATAAACTCCTTCATTTGAATGCATCTTTAAAAAATTACAGTCTTGGCTATCTGGTTCACTATATCAAAAACATGTGAATAGTGAACTGCGAGTCCAATGCTATGTAAGAAATTTGCAAGGTTTGAGCTTCGAGTCAACTGATATATAGACAGGCCAATGGAAAATTATCGTGGAAGTTCTCGAGTGTGTTTACTTTTATTTGATAATCTTGAGACTTATCTGTTTGATAAACATTCATAGATTACTGTTTGAGATAAACGACTAGCACGGGAATCAATTTCATTAATTCTTTTTTTCTCAGTTGTTAAAGAACCTTTTCCAATTAGACAGCATTTGAAACAAAAAAAGGTGTTCAGGTATTTGATCTGAATCTACTTTCAAACTTCCATTAAAATTCCAGCTGTCGGCATTCAATGCAGATTTTCGTATCACTTTGCCGGCCGCAAAAAGCACTTTAAAATCTTCTTCAGTGATGCCTTCTTCAAGATCCGCAACAGCTGCATCTTTGGTGCATTTAAGACAATCTCTTTCAGGGTCATATCTTCGTTTTGGAGCAGAAAATATTATTCCTTGGATTTGTTCTTCAAGAAAAGCTTTGAGTTCTCGCCTTGTCATACATAACCTTTCCAGATGGTTCCAATCCATTGGAATGACATGCATTTAAGTATTTGTTCTGAAGATCAACCATGCATGTGACATGTCCTTCCTCAAGAAACTTCTCTACCATGCTCAGAAATTCAATATTTGAAGCCACAATTGCCGTGGACTTATGTTTTTCTTCTGACCTTAACTTGTGTTTGCGTATGACATTTGTTACATTTTTGGCCCAGCATGCGACATGATACAATATATCAATTGCATGAGCATCTGTAGGACTGATTGCCTCATTCAGTCTCACAATCCACGTCTGTTTTCCACTCAACTCAACGGCCATTTTCAGATTAGCTCCTCCTTCATTATAAGAAACATATTGCAACTGGTGTTTTCGAGTTGCTTTGGAATCACAGAAGAAGCACTTTTGTTTATCATAGTGTAAAGTTTTGACGTCGTGTAAAAGGTTTAGAGACAACCAGATCCTGTGTTTGAGTTACTTTTTCATCTTCATTTGTCAGAAAACTGTTTTCGCATAGTTGTAGCCCTTTTTTATGAGTCAAATTCTTGTAGCAACTAAGATGTCATCTAATTTGCATTTCCTTCAGGTTTTTGACAGAAGTATCACCGTGTAATAAACCAAGCAAATTCTGGCACTTCTCATCTCCCCACTGAGAGTACTTGGTTATAGTTTCTGAGAGTTTTTGGTAGGTGTTTTTCCCCAGGATTTTCAACCACCTTCTCTCTTCTTTCCGTATTACAAATCACGCATGATTCACTGTACCTTCTTCGTTTTCCTTCGGCAGGAGAATTTGCTTTTGCAATTGACCTAAAATTTTCACTCATTTTCTCGTTTATCTGCCACCTAGAACGAAACTATCCATATGTAAGAAAACTACATACGTAAAATGCGTATTTATAATCAACATGGATTATACTTTAATTTAGAAACTAAACCTAAACATGTATTGACAGAGAGACAGACTGACAGAAAGTGAAAGGAAAAAGGAGAGAAAGACAGCGACATAGAGAGGGGGGGGGGAGAAAGAGAGACAGAGAGCGCACTTTCACGCTATAATATTTCTTAGGCCTTTCTTTTAGACTTACTTCGACTTAGACTTACTTAGACCTTTCTTTTTACAAAAAGAAAATTAAAATCGAATGATTAGGAGCGAAGATATAAGAGGTTAAGCGAACGATGACTCATAATTTCTTCCCCCCCCCCCCCGAGTCGCGGGTCTAACATGTCCACCATCACTTTTCTTATTCCCTACCTTATAAGGAACAAAATGATACAACCCACAATACTCTATCATTAAGTTGCACGCGGGATGAAAGAAGTGACCAGTACAAAACTGACTATTCATTCCACTTTTGTCACTAATATTCAACTGTTCCTTTTTATTTTCCGTCTGTGACTACGTACGTATATGAATACTCTCTCTCTCTATCACACACACACACACACACGCACGCACGCACATATACATAACCTCAAAGTATCTCATAACCTGCCTTTCTGATATAAAATGCAGCCTGATAGATTTGATGGAATAGCTTTTTGATGTCAGTCTATCGGGAACACATGTTCTCAATCACCATCCATTTAAACAGAATCTGGTTTTATACATTTTTGATGCCGAGGTTTAAAAGAAAAAAGTAGGAGGTACAAGATTCCCTATTGGTCTCTGCAATTTTTTCCGTGAAGATAGATTGGATAAGAATGTCAAATGCTTTGTCGATATCCAAGGATAAAATGGCACATCAATCATATTTTACCTCATTAACGACAGGGTGTAATCCATTATCTCTTTTCCTCATCCCTTCAAATCACACACGAAAAGGCCTTCACATTTTCCACTGAATATTAAAATATATTACATACGTGTAGACTTTAATTTAGTGTTGCCAGACAGCTTATAATTATCAGAAATTCCAACAATTCCAGTTGCAATAGAAATGTACAGTAAAAACAAAGTCAGTTACGTCTTTGGAAGCTAAATGGAGGACTAAAGTCTTACGTCAGATCCGGCAGGTCGTCATGGTAACCCTCCATGTTACAGTCTAAACAAACGGGTGGTGTTTAGCAGTAGGTTTGTAGTGTTCGATATTCAACAATTCGTTATGCTTTTGTGCTTTGTCATCATTACAATAAAAAAAAAACATTTTTTTTTCTGTTTTCAAAAGAATTGGAACTAGAAAAGGAATTGGATGTAGCCAATTACATATGTAAACAAATTTCACGCAATGCCATTGAACACAATTTTAAATACATTGATATGATTATGAGGATAATTCATCTTTGATGGCTGAGTTCTTGATTTTAAGAAAATGATAATTATATCTAAGAAGCTTAAACTAAAGTTGCTAATTCGGTTATAGTTAAGGACACACACTCAATAAGATAAATACGAGTGCTAAAACGAAACCCTTGTACCCTATGTTCAGCTGCGTAAATTGATATTGTAGGTTAAACATACAAGGTATAGCTTAAATCAAGATTTCGAAAGTTAAATCCTTTGTATTTGTTCCATAAAACCTTAATACCTTTGTATTTGTTCCATAAAAACACAAATTACCAGAATAAAAATTAGCTACTCATCTCAACTTATTATATATATTACTGATCATATGTCCTTCCTTGCACTTTCCCTCGTATGTGCAACAAATCTCGGTCATATGTAAGCAAAAGTACAAGTTTGGACTCCACAGCATTTTCTACTATTTCAATCAGTTACCGTTCGTTACCGAAATACTCAACAGTTCGAAAAGTACTAACAACCATTACTTCCACAACTGATTTTCTACCTTCCTACTATCAAACTTACTGTTTGTTTAGACTTGGCCTCCGCCATTGCTATGGAAACCGACCGGATGGGGCGTCAAGACTTTAGTTCTCCAATGAGGCAATTGCTACACGGGCATTGCTCGCCGTTGCTGCCGTAACCACACGCGGACTTCTTCCCGTTCAACGTGTACGAAACGTTTATCGCTTCGATGACCTCCACGCGAATTAAACAAGTGATAATCACTCGGTGTTAAAATCATGTATGTATGACAACTGTGGAAGAAATGACCATCAAGTTCTCACAACAAGCTTCTTGGTATGATGCACCACATAATGCCTAGAACTTTGACACTAGTACAGTAGCCACTGCCACACTGAACTGACAAGTTCTCAATTATCTATGGCGCTGCTCACTTACCCAGTATAAAATATGAAAAGTACTGCCACCTGGCCACACTGTTAGGAAATACTCACATATATTTCTTGTTATCCCCACCAGACTAAAATTATTATTCTTGTTCTTATCCAGCGAGCGATTTACCTCTCAAGGTGAATCTAATTAATGATGAATTATGTTAAAGTCTGAAGGGTTAGCAAGTCTAGTAAATGTGAAGACTGAAAAATGGCCTCATATCCCAAAGTGTTGCTTTTTGTATGCTTTGATCGGACACATGTGAGCGGGTTCCATCTTGGAGAAGCATGGAACCTAGACGATTTAGGAGTGATGGTTGTTTCATGGATGATTTCTTGTGACATTAGTCTAGAAGTACACTTCAGTTGTGATTGTTCTGCCACGCGGCAGAAATTCATAATGCACCACAGTCTTGAGACTTCACCACATAGAGATCAGAACCCTCTGTAAGTGCAAGGCAGTTTTGGACACTTGTTTCGGTTGTTCCCCTTCATTAAACCAGTACACTTGTCGTTTTCTGTTGCCATAGCGCCCATTTTTCATCAACCGTAAGGATCCAACATAGAAAGAGAGTGCTGTTCGGTGAGTGAGTGTAGAACCCAGCTTTAAGTTTCTTAATCTCTGCTAGGTGTCTAAACACTGTCGCTCGTGATACAAGTTCGGCATTCAGTTCACGCACTGTGTACATGTTTTTGTTTTTCCTTTCACTTTCTATACAAACTGTACCGTATCAGACAGAACCAAACGACCGACTCCTGGCTTATCATTGGTATTCATATCATCACCAGCACGGAACATTGAAAACAATCTACGTACAGTTCTCGCACTCGGTGTGGTCTCATCTCACACCCTATTCACATTGGTGACCGTTTCGGATACACTATTTCAATTCGTGCAAACTTACTAATCTCACAATGCGTAGTTGCATGACATCACTAAGTAACTGCACTGCCTTTATCCACACGTTGACTCAAACCCTTTCATCTGGCAGGGATGTGTGCGAGTTCCCCCGACCATGCGTCAAATGAAACCGGCTCTGCAATTTATCCTTTGCCAGAACCGGCCAATAATTATGAAAAAAATCAGCGATATCTAATCTTAAAAAGACCTTTCAAAGAACAGAGAGATCTCAATTTGGCCAATAAATGGACATAGTACGTTCTTTTCCAGTGGTCTTCAATTTTAGAATTGTCTTTCTTCCTGAACTGATTGTCAGCGCGTCTACTCGATGTCGACATGGCCCTTAAAAGTATATTCGACTTTTCACTAAACATCTACTTTCTTTGTAGATTTGTATTATCATCCAATTCAATTTCCACTATTTCTGGAAGCTCTCTGTTTCTTCCGGGACGTAGGATTCGCGCTTCTTCAAAAAGTATTTTTTGTTTCTGTTCTATTGATTGGTCTGCAATGGTTGACTTTTTTTTTATAGCGGCCAAACAAAACATGCACCACATTTTGATTTTATACTCTTAGTGGCATGTGTAACACACTTTTAAGAAACGAGTCAACAATAAACGGCCATAACAATCAGCCCAGGATAATAGGGAATATGAAATTTGTAAGAAAATAATTTAATTAACAGAAAAAAAAAAAGATTAACAATAGATCAGATTGGAACAATGTTGTAAAACTTTTCTTAAAGAATTGTAAATTAACATAAAAAAAACTATTCCCTGAAGATATTTGCACGAAGCTAACTTAACGTTCGTCGCGTTCAGTCAAATAAATATACAACGAACATCCTGAAAGGTTTTATTTATAAATAATACGTGAGTTTACTTGTTTGGATTATTAATTACCCTGCGAACAAGAAAAGAAAAAGTGATGTTAATTTTTTAGTGTGTGACTTTAAATGATTGGAATGCGCTGAATTTGTTGTTAGTTTTGTTCGAATGTCGATATTTCAGAAATTATTACATTCTTTTCGATATGTGCAACATAATATTATTGTTAGATATTGCTGGACAAATAATTGCTATATTTCAGCTTCTTCAATAGAATCTCTCTCTCTCATTCACTACAGTACTAGTGTCGTCGACCGTGGGAATATCTCTGGTTCATTCGCTTCTGCGAATTGCAGTGACATCATCTCAGTTTAGGAGATGACCGTCACAAATGTGACTCTACTTTCTGGTGGTGTGAATCTTGTCAATTTCTCGACATTGCAAACTCTCTGCAGACTTATTCTTCTACGAGTGTGGAATCTATATAAGTGTTAAAGAAGAGCCATCCAATCATCATGACGAAAGATACTTTTGTATTGTGGGCGTTCTTCACAATCCAGAAACAGGATACCTAATTCCAAAGATATTGTGGAGCAAGTGTTGTAGAACTATCATGCGATGGCCTGTAAGATGTCCCGTGAAGGTTTTTTCGATGGTACTTTGCACCTACGTCGTATCTTAAAAAATATCAGGAGAGTGAATTTTTTTCTAGCGTTCGTGCGTGTTAATAGGTAGCGGCGCTGATTAGTTTCACGCTCATAAATCAGGTTCTGTTCTGTTACACTTATTAAGATCAGGATCAATGCACTATGTAGGCCCAATGTTTCTAGCTGCAAAATACCGTCAATTCCATTCACTGTCATCTTGATGTCACCGAGCCGCCGTAGCTCACTAGTAGAGCGCTGGTGTAGCATCTGGGAGATCGTGGGTTCAATCACAGCAGTCAAACACTCTGACTGAGTTTATCCAGGTGTTCTCCTCTGCCACACCAGGCAAATACCGTGATCATGGGCGGCGATTAGGGTTGGGCGAGGGGGCAGTTCCCCCCGTTCCTTTTTTTCTTGAGCAATGAACTAGTGAAAATAGGATACAGAAATTACATTCTGAAAAGCGTAAAAAGGAGAATTGCTTCCTGATTCCTGAGTACTTTGTCGTCCAATGACTGTACTACCAAAAAATGTCTATTTATTAAGAGTTTGTATCATTAAAGTCCCTTATTTTCTAGATTACTTTGAAATGTTACAAAATTAATATTTTTTGAAGCATTTTAGTTCAAGTAGTTGCATAGTTTTATAAACTGAGAATTATCACAAAGTAAAGTTCGTAGCTGAGAAAATTGACATCTGCTACAGATCATTTGTTGAGCGTGAGTTGTTATTTATCGCTTTTAGATATCTTTGGATCACTCCGAGATATGTTATAGTAAGGGATGTGGCGAAGAGTTAGCCAGTACTTCGTTGAATGGTATTATCTCAGAATTTGCCTGGTGTGACTGAGGACAACCCCTGCTTGTGTCTGGTGTATAAAGCATGCTATAAGTTGAGCATTCACTTGCCATTTCAATACAGATTTTGTAAAACAAACTGCTGGCTAGGAAAAATACAGAAAGAAATGTAGGTCAATGCAGCGACCGGGAATCGAAGCCGAGTTCTCCAGTTGCTGCCAGGAGTGCTTTACCATTAAACTCTCGCCGAAACGACAAAACATGCTGGAAATGGCCACCGTTGACGTCGATGCAGCACTGTGCTCGACTTGTCAAACTGTGAGACACACGTAGCAGTTCTACCTGAGGGATGGCAGCAACAGCGTTTTCAAAGTTCTGCTGTTGCTCTTCCAGTGTGTGGGGATTATTTTAGTACACCTGACCCTGACCGACAGGTAAAAATCACGGGGAAAGAGATCAGGCGATCGTGATGGCCAGGAGATTTTACTGTCTCTGCTGACTGTCCTCTCCTCACCGAACGCCTCATGAACTTGTGACAAGGTTGGAAGTGTGGTGTGTGTGCTGTTGCTGAAAATATCCATACAGTCGTTCATCTTCTGTGAGTTGATCCACAAATGGATTAAACTGATTTTGGACGTACTGGAAACCAGACATTGCACGCTAAACACTAATCTTAAGAATATGAAACGGCTGTTGAACGTACTGATGAAGATTTGTTGAAGCATAATGGCGTGCGTGTTCTGTGAGTTCACTTACCCGGACAGGGTGAACCAGGCCTCATCTGAAGAAAATAAATACTGAGGATCGAAAAGTTCTGATTCCATTTCATTCAGAAACCACCGGCAGAATTGAACACGCGCAGGTTCGTCTGGAAGCTTTTTAACTCATGCACAACAGAAACTTTGTAAGGATAAAGATGCAGGTCCTTTTTGTTACTGTTCTGAGACGACGATCTCTTAATTTCCACTTGCACAGATAACCGGCGTTGAGAGGCTACTTGAACAATGTTTTCTGTAGTTCCAATTCGTTTCGGACAGTTACAGTTTTATTCACTACGGAGTGTGTTTCGCGCCATTTTGCCATTAAGTTTTCCATTGCAGATTTTGCTTAAGGTTTTAGCAACACACTTACATTCTTAAACCCTTGTGCAAACAGTTCAACACACGTTTTCCACGAATTGGGCTTCACATAACAGTGATAAATGAATACGCGCTGTTTTATCGTGAGCACCATTTTGTCTTGCATTCAACTGATCACTAAACACGTCCGCACCTCTCACTGAAACACCTGGTTTCTGTCACGTGTCTGTGCTCCCGCATGCTCACGTGTCTGGGGATGCGGGAAAAAGCACTTTTCCGGGCCAGTTTTATTTTGGCCACCCAGTATATTAACATTATCCTGTCTATTTCTTTTTCGAAATCTCTTTATATCAAATATTTTTGCATACCCCTGTTTCTTGTTAAACGTATACCGTAATTATGAGCAGAAGGCCCATGCACAGTTGTATTAAATTACTCTGACTGAATCGGGTTAGCAGTTATCTACTTTGAGTTAATGTTGTTTGTTTGACAATTACACAGAATAATAAATAAAATACTATTTATTAAATTAAAGCCGGGATATTTATGTGCTTAAATGATCAAAATATGTATTTAAAAATGCAAAAATATGTTTTAAAACTATTAAAATATGTGTTTGAAATGAACAAGAAATTACATCTAAAAACTACTACTTAAACAGCAAATATTATCCATGCTATACTTGGTGGTATATGAAAGACAATGCGACTAATTATTCATATGCATATGCTCCTAGGTGAGAAAAATTTAGAATAGATAGAATTTGATAGTTTTGGAACATATTGCAAACAATGCTTTATAGTATATTCATATAATTTGCATGAAACATTGAAATAAGAATGAACTGTTACTGCTAAATCCAACCATATAATTTTATTTATTTAACAATTTCCATATGCAGTCTAATGTTGGCCATTTTACACTCGATATTAACAACCCTAACTAGCGGAAGGATTTTCCCCTGGTGTGACTGAGGAAAACCATTGAAAAACCTCAGTCAGGATGGTCGATGCCATCAAACGAACCCGGGCTCTCCAGATTAAAGGCGAGCACTCTACTGACTGCTCTACCTCTTCCTGACATTACAGTGTACAACAGTGAACACAAAGGAATGTCGACTGTCAGTTAGACCAGTTTTGTCAAGCGAGAAACTTCTTTCTGCATCACACAATGATATCAGCACAGATTTTAACTTCGGTAAACAATTACAGCCTTAAAAACGTAATGACAAGAATTTATTTATAAATTACAATTACATAGAAATTTGTAAAATATATGTTGAAGGAATAAAAGTAAAAACTACAACAAATGATGAAAATCTTTAAATTCAGTCAGAATTACTTTAAAATTAAAACAGTTACGCAAAAATCATTGAACAACTAAATAATTGGTAGAATATGTAAATAGGGGAAAATTCATTAAAATATGTATTTAGGAATAAAATATGTGAAAAATGTGTAAGAACATACAGTGTTTACAATCACTCAGTTCTACCACAAATATACATGTGAATACTTTTAATTTATGAAGATAAATATTTAATTAAATAATTATCTGGGTCCTATTTATTATAAACTGAGTACAAGAATATCCTGCGATTTATACAACTCCATTTTTAAAACATTACTATAATGAACATTAAATATAGTTTGAATTGATAAAAATATTCAAGGCTAACTTGTCCCCTACTTCAGAGCGATAATCGCCGCCTCTGACCGGGATGGTACCTACAACTTGGGCCCTGACCAACACCTTCCCGCATCCTTTCCCCTCAACTAGAGCCTTAGATGTCTAAAGGCTATAAATAAATATTCAATTCATTGTGATGTCTTCAAAATGAACATGTGTCATCTAAGCGACGTTTTTCTTTCTTGCTTGAATGAGTTTTTCTTTTGTCACAATCCTAGAACAAATTTTATATTAAAGTGTCATATTTTACGAACTTGAGCGAGTCACAAATAGGTACAGTATTTAGTAGCAAAATTAAGCTTGTCTCTAAAGTGATGCAATATATGAAAAGGAATTTGTCTAAATTCTATCTTGTGAAACCCGTATTAATGTTTTATACGAGGTGTGTTCAAAAAAAGACCGAACTTTTCAAATAGCGCGTCAACCGGCATAGGAAGCGCGCTGCAGCTAGTGAGCACATTTAGCGGCAGATTTTGACAACAAACTGCAATTTGGCGTTTCGCTATGACCGTTAGTCACCGAGCTCCAGCCGCTGAAGTGAGCACGTGCACAAGCTGTTCGTCGAATTACTGACAAAATTCGTGCCGCGTTTGTTGAATGTTGAATACCTGCAGATCAGGAGTGACGTGTGAGCCGGCACATTGTCATGGTGCACCATGCAAGTCTGGTTTTCCCACAATTCAGGCCTCTTCCTGCGCACAGTGTCCCTCAAACGCGCTAAAATTTCCTGCTGCAACTGTTTGTTTACCAATTGACCACATCGTACAAGTTCATGATGGACATGATGCCTTTCCAATCAAAAAACACAACTAACATCACCTTGATTTTTGACCTTCTCATGCGTGCTTTCTTGAACGAGGAGACTCTTTCCCCATCCACTGTGACGACGACTGCATCTTCGTTTCAACATTACCAATAAACCCAAGTCTCATCTCGTGTTATGATGTTCTTAAGCACATTTTTATTGCCATTTGCAGTGGCAAGCCGTTCCTGACTGAGTTCAACACGGTTTCTGTTTCTGATCGTCAGTCAACAAACGCGGCACGAATTTGTCACTAATCCCACGAAAAGCTTGTGCAGGTGTTCACTCCAGCGGCTGTAGCTCGGGGACTAACGGTCTTAGCGAAACGAGCTAAATGGCAATTTGTTGTCTAAACGTGCTGGTAGGTGCGCTAAGTACCCGCAGCGCGCTCTCTATACCGGTTGATGCGTTATTTCAAACATTCGGTCTTCTTTTGAACACACCTCGTACTTTAGTGGATTGTTCTATGCATATTATGCATTATAATTTGGTAAAAATATATTTTTATCTTATGTACTGCATTTTAATTTGTTTTATTTTTTGTACATCCAATGAAGAGATTGTGTATCTAAGTATTTTCAAAATAAATAAATTACAAAATAGACATATTATTAATCAGTAAGTCTTATTGTTAGAGAGAGAGTTTCGGATGCTGAAATGTTCTTTTATGTGTAATAATTTAAGAGTAAGGCCCTTAAGAGGAAATTGGTACCAACAAATGCGCATTTCTCTCTGTACTCTTTTTAAAAGTTGCCATCATTTCCCAATAGTCATTGCTATAGAAATCACTGAGCTCCATTTTCTGGGAAACTAACAAAGCTATAAAGTTCTTCAATAACGGTGAAACATAATAAGCTAAAGGCAAAAGTTGTAGTCTTGTGAAGTTTTATATGTAATTGCCATTTGAAAGATTAGCTCTAACTCCTGGGAGCTTGTTATAGTCACGTCCTGACTTTTCTGTTGTTTTTTTATGTCTTAGCAGTTGATTTAACAGAGCTTTAATCTTGAGTTCAAGGGCGTAATTTCGGTTCTGTTCGTTTCCTTCGAGAGCAGAAAATAGAAGACATCCCGCGAACGGCTTAAGAAACACGAATTTCTGTACGAAATAAATTCACAGCTTGTGTTTCAATTTATCGACGAAAGTTGATAAAGTATCAACTATCTATCAAGCGGTCGTAGCTCAGTTAGTGGAGCGTTGCCAGAGCAATTGTAAGATCCTGGAAACAATTACAGCGACTGACTGCTCACTCTAACATAGTTTTACCAGAATTTTTACTCACTTGTCAGTCTAACCAAGCAAATGCTGGGATGGTATCTACAAAAATAAGAATAAAAAAGCTTTTTAAAGACATTCTTTTCTTAAGCAATTCGTACTAAAAAGTAAAAAAAAATGTTTATGCATGACTAAAAAGAAAAGCATGAGGCGCGCCAATTTAAGTATATATAAAGTGACTGTATATGAGAGAGCGCCTCATGCTTTTCTTTTTAGTCATGCATAAACAAAATTATTTTTTTTTATTTTTTAGTACGAATTGTTTAAGAAATAAAAATAATGTCTTTATAAAAAGCTTTTTTATTATTTTTTTCTCAAGCTGTTTTGTGAACGAATCCTAAAGTGTTCGGCAACCAACAAAACCCCATATCATTGCTGGTTAGTATTTATTTTAGAATAAAGAAGTCTGTATTAAAAAATATATATTAAAATATGCTTTTAAAACATAAATATATAGAAATGTATGAAAGTAACAATTGAATATTATATTATTACCCGACTTACGTTGCTGTGCAAAAGTTCATCATTCTATGACGTCGGGAAATGAGTTAAATTGACGTTGCAAGATTTGAAGACACCACGAACCATTGTGAACTAAAGAAAAGAATGTAAAAAGGTCCTGGCCTACTACGGTACCTTTCACCAATCTATTCCGACCTAAGCCTAATGAATAAAGCTTATAATTAAAATTCAAGTTTCAACTATTTGAGTTCTCTCACTCCCTGTGATGTTCCGGAATTATTTACTGCTGCGAGACGGACGTAACACGCTGATAAAACGTCTTGAACGTTGTGTTCAACGCTGTATCAACAATTACGCGTTTAAATGGCTTGTATTTGTTGATTATACTCGTTGATGATACATATATTCAACACCTATCAAACTGAAATCAACTTCCTTATTTATATACATGCTACCCTGATAGCAGAGTAAAGGCGGCTTTCCTTCCAGGCGATCGCCTGTGCTTCAGTTGCGATTGGACCGACTAGCCAATAGAAACTCGTGTTACGCATAGAACACGTATTTAAACACGTGTTTCAATTGTCTATTCAACCAAATATCAAGCAAAGCACGCAGCGAGCGCCTGTCTGAAAATCCACCCTAAGAATCATTCTAACTTATTGTAAGCTCGCCAGGTTAAGCGTAAAAGCTTACATCAAACTTATCATGATAAGTATGCAAGCATAAACTAAGCTTGCATTACTATTTGGTAGCTAAGAAGCTTGCTGCACGCTTGCGCTCTACGACAGCGACACTAGCGGCAACACGTCGAACTTGAATCAAATTTGGAATATCAAGTCAACTTAGTCAATTTCAAACTTAAATGAAGCTTGCTACATCAATCTTAACTACACAAGCGAGAATCAAATTTGTTATAAGCTTGCGGAATGTTGTACGTACAGTGGTACCAGGTCACTTTAGGAAAGAAAGAACCTACACTTAAAGTACCGAGATAATACATAATATCGCAACGAACAGTAAGTGGAAATAGGGAAACGTATTAATGTTGTATGTTTATGAAGTTCCTAATATCTTCGTTTTTTTTTCTTCTTTCTATTTCATGTGCTGGTGGGGGAAACTCAGAAATGTGCTGACACCAAAGTTTCTGATAAAAGTATGTTCTATACGTTTGCAAGAACGCTGCCTCCGCCGTCCAAAATCTCAAAATCCGTCATCTCGCTGCTGAAGGAGTTTAAATGGAATAAATTTGTGATGGTTGTGGTACAACGCCATGCTTGGAAGCAAGTGGAAAGTGCCGTGAAGGTAGGTCACATAAGAGCAAGCTGTTTTTATTATTTATTTATTTTTTACAGTAATAGAAATTATGGAAACTGGAAAGTCCTATAGTATGGTCAAAGGTATATTTAACAACTTAACATAACGGTGTCTTCTTTTCAGTAATGCTGGACGTTTGTACGTTGAAGCTAAACAGTTGGGCGCGTTGGACCCCAAGTGGTGTAAATCCAGAAAAGGGACTAACACTAGGCAGCTAGGTCTATAAAATTGCCAAGTGATGTGGGTACCAGTTCTGTAGTTTGCTCACAAAATGCGTTTAATATTATTCCACCAAACGGAATGACCGAACACTTTAGTGATCGAGTAGTGTACGTCCAACGTCCGCCATTCTGGAGCCACACCGTATAACCGTCCATCGGCTTTTGTTGTTTCTGTATTGCGTAATGTAAACCCTTGCAAAACCTTAAGTCAGGATAGCCAACATGAGCTGGGCTCGAACCCCCTCCGCTGTCCTAGTGCTTATCCGAAGTCACCAGTCTGGATCGTGGGAGCTATGTACCTGACACCATCATTTATAGTGTCAGATGGTCGTGCATCATACGCTATGTAGCATAATCTAATTTTATCGTAACGAAACATGTATCGACACCAGACAAAGGATTATGTCTATGAAACCTTATCTCTGTGTTTGGTGTGCGTATTTGTATGTGTCTGTGTCCGACATAGGAGTGGATTATGTTATGAGTTTTGCACACGTGCACACTTTGCTACTTTGACAATGAAAGTATATGCAACAAATTTCATTATTACTATCATGGTTTAGTGAAATTTTTCGCGTTAATAGTGCAACAATGAAAACAGAGACGGAATAACGGGGCCCAGTGATAATTTCAACGAATCTGATTTTAATCGACTCTAGGGAACTTTATTACGGTGTTAAAAGAATTTTGTTCACCGTAACTAAAAACTTACTGAAGTAGGGTCGTGCATAGGTTAAACATCAGGGATCTGAAAATGAGCGTGCCTGGAAAAGATGCAGTTTTGAAAATTGACAGTTTAACATAGTTTCATATGATGAGTAATGCACTAAATTTGCAATCTTGATGCATTGCCGCTCGCTCCGCCATATTGAAAAAGTGGCACCCAAAACAATTTTTTTTAAATATCTCGCTTTAAAAGAATTTTACAACAAAATATGTTATTACAAAAATTAATGTACATACAATTCCTTACAGGAAATGTTATTTTCATTTTTCTTCGAGGATGCATTGTTTAGGCGCTAGGGGTGCTTGTAGTTTTGCAGGTCTTTCCCTACGCCATTTTGTAAGAGCAAACGTCAAGCAACAGAGGCCTGAAAACGGACATACCTGGAAATATTACATACACTGAATAATGAACCGAATATGCGACCTTGGTGTGTTGTTGTTCGCTCCTCCATATTGGAAAAATGGCGCCCGAAATGATTTTTTGACGATATTTCCTTTTCAATACTTCTTAGGTACAGTAGATTCGCAAGGCCCCGTTAGCCCCTCTATTTAGTCTGATATGCACTACCTCATACTCCCCGTACTTTGACCCCTCATATTTAACTGTTTTCGGTAGCGGTTAACAAAATTCTGTAAACTTGAGTCGATTAAAATCAAATTCGATGAAATGATCAGTGGGCCCCGTTAGCAATCTGCTAACCTAAATAGACTAAAAGTTTCAGTGGAGGAACAGAGAGGTAAAGAGGACCCAGAAAAAGGAGACAAAGAATGTTAATTGGTTTCGGAACTGAACAATCTAAGAAACAAAATTATCTAATGTTATTCCACTACACCTGATGAAGCAAAAGAAAAAAAAAATCCAGTTGTTTCGCAGGATGTGTTTTAATTCGCAATAGTTTGAACAGACTTATTACTGCAGACAAAATCCCTTCATTTGTGAATTCCTTTTTTTACACAAGTTCATTTTGTTATAATTTTATTTTTGCTTTTTGTTCGTGATGACAATGTGATGCCTCATCACCACCAGGGCCGGATTAAGACCATTAGGACCCTGGAGCGAGAAAATACATGGGGCCCCATTCAAAGAAAATACATGGGGGCCCACTCGCTTCAGTATGAGTCATCGGCTCATAGTACAGGCACAACAGAGTAGGCTTTTTGTAAGGAAGCATATTTGAAACAATTTTAATGTACTTTTAATTGAATTTTTTAGTAGTATATTATTATTTCGGATAATTTTGGGGGCTCACCATGAAAAGAATATTAAGTTATCATTATGATGGGGGCACTCTCTTAAGATTTCAAAAAAAGTCTCTAAATTATATAGGAGCCATGCCATTTTTTAAAACTTTTATGGTGAAATGTTTCTTTTTTTTAAATAATTTTTGAAAAGTCTTTGGGGCCCCCTTGGACGCAGGGCTCTGGAACAATTGCTCCAACCTGAGACTATGAGATTCTAAAAAGAGGACAGAAAGGGACTAACACTGAATGGCATTGTTCGTATACGTATATGATGTAGATATAACAGGGGACGATATAAATGTGCTACACAGTAACACCGATGCCTACTAGAAGCTTGCGATCAGATAGGTCGACAGGTAAACATAGAGAAAACGAAATACATGATAACAAGCCGGAACACAGAGGATGAAGGCAATAGATACATAACAATTAAGAATAAGATCCTAGGGAAAGTAAACAAATTTATATAATAATAATAAATCACAGCCATATTCAGTCCACTACTGGCTAAGGCCTCTCCCCGGAGGGAGGAGATTGGTCTACTGCTCCCACGCTGACCAGACGGATTGGGGGATGAGAGCCTAACTTCTCACTGTGATCGCCACTATCTTTTTTTTCATATCAGCTCCCCAATTACATCATGATGCTGGGTGGGCACCGTTCCAGACCTACACGCCTAGGCAGCGCGGGGAATCGACCCTGAGACCCCTCAATCCGTAGTCAGAAACGCTAAGGGCTAGGCCAACGGGGTTGGTCAAACAAATTTAAATACTTGGGAGTATATTAAACAAGCAAAAAAAAAAAAAAAACGAGGTCATCGAAGAAATAAAAAGGTCGCTCAGTATGGGGCAACGAGAGTTTTTATTCAGTCCAGCAATTCCTAACCCCGCGATTAATATCAAGGAAGTTTAAATTGAAAATATGCTAAACGGTTATTCTGCCTGTAATACCAGAGAGAAAGGACTTAAGTCCTTTCTCTCTGGTAATACTTTACCGTTACGAAAGTTAGAGTACGACCCTAGCAGATGAGCATATATTACGTGTTTTTGAAAATAAGGTTTTGAAAAAAATAGACGGGCCAAAACGGGATGAGATGAGAGAAAAACGGAGGAGACTGCATAATGAAGAACTCCACGGATTGTGTGACTCACCCGATGTTGTCTAAGAATAATGAAATCGCGACGACTAAGATGGGCAGGCCATGTAGCTCGGATGGGAGGAAAACGAAGATTATATTCTATTCTGGTTGGTAAGTCTGAGGGAAGAGACCATTGAAAAGACCGAGACGTCGTTGCGGGGACAATATTAGAAGAGAAGTAGATGTTTATGATGAAAACTGGCTTAATCTTGCTAAGAATATGGAAAATGTTTATTGAATGGAAGTTTACATTCCAAAGTATACATGCATATAATTTTCTGACAAAACGGATAGGATAAATTTATACACTGTTCCAATACACTCTCATATAGTGAATCCTGGAATTCAGAAAGTCGGAACACAAGGAATGTTGAAAATTTCGAAATATTACGGAATAGAAATCAGGACTTTGAAATCGGAATCCAGTATTTCGAAAGTCACAATTCCGGAATCGAAGAAATTCCGACTTCTGGAATTGACGTCTCACTTCCAAACAGTTCTAAATGACACCAATGCATACAATGTAACGCGAAGCACTGCGCAAACTTAAATCGAACGTAGGAAAATGTAATTAAAACGGTAATTAAAATAATTTTAAAATTATTCTTTTTAAAATCTAAAAAATTGAAAAGAAACAATAGAAAATAATCAGCCCGATATAGCATTGATTTTAAGCCAAGCAATCAGCCCGATAATGTTTTATGTATTCAAATGAAACAGTGGTTTCACAGTAGCGTAACTAGAATTTTAGTTTCCCCCTTCTCATGCAAGGAACTTTTTAGAGCCTTTTGTCTTAGAGCCCTTGTATCAGCATGTCTCACATGCAATTTCAGCAAATTCTTACCGCATGTAAAACTATACAATTACTGTGCATAACAAAGTTGGAAAATTTCAAAAATGGAAGGTTCTCTACACGCTGTGCGCAAATTCTCGTCCTCGCATAAAAATTGCTTCGCTTTTACCAACTCTGAGAAAATTTTGATATCGAAATTTCGGGCAATTTCTCTTGTAGTGTTTGCCACTAACTCAATTTTCATGTATTTATATGTCGCCTAAAAGACAGACACCAGAGTCCACAGCAAAGCAGGGGCTTACGGCAATGCTTCATACAAAAGAGACACTCTACCTAGATCTAAGATCTGAAATATGAATAGTTAGTTATCCTGTAGTTAAAAATTTGCATCGTCTTTGATATTTGTAATTCCATCATATACTTTTGTTATTTGGAAAAGAGAGTAACATTTTGTTAACTATGTATTTAGAACGTCAGCGGACCAAACATTGGGAGCCATTGATCTGCAATGTGCGTTATTAACCGTCCTCTATTTCTCTCTTGCTCCCCACCATATCTGTCTCTCTTTCCTATTATCTCTTGCAGTCTTCTTTCTGTTTTGATGCGCTCATTCACGTGTTTGCCCTTTAGTAATTAGGCCACAGCTTTCGACCGCCCCCCTAGAGACACCGTTCCAGATTAAGAGCAATGTACTGAACACGGTAACATCAAAGAATAAGGTTCTTCTTTTTGTAAAATAGTTCTCATTATTAGATCTCTTTTATATAGCGGATTGAGGTGGGGGGGGGGGATGCCACAAATTTTGGTTTAGGAGCCACTGTGGGATATATTTCCACCACTTCAGAAAATATTTGTTACAGTGTCCACCTTGACGACATCAGCTTGAAATCACAGATTTCTTTCTATCTCTTTAATGGAGCATACATCAATTTAAAGTAGTAATGTCTTTATGTTTTGTGTAAAATAAATATAATAGTTCTTTAACTCATTCTATTAAACAAGTACCGAGTAGCGGTAACTCAGTTATTAGTGTTGGCTTCGTGTTCTGTAGGTCCTTGGTTCGATCTCCGCGGTGGGTTATCTTGATTGAGGTTTATCCAGGGTTATCCATACTTACACAAAGTTAGTGCTAAGATGTTGCCTTCGAAACTAGGCTCTGGCTGACTTCTTTTTCACACCCTCCCCATCTCTATTCCCACCAGAGCCATAGTTGCCTAAATACCATAAAATGACATTCAAATTATATTTAATACTTTCGCCGACTACCAATGTACAAATGTCCTTGTTTGATTACAGTCTATTCGAGACGAATACTTCAAAGAAATTCGAGTGTCTAACCATAAAACAGTCTTATTTGACACACTGCATTAGGTAGCATCTCTATCCCCCACCTTCGTGGTAAGACGTTACTTCAGCTGTTGTTAAGCCGTGGGCAAAGAAGCTGTTGGGAAGACTGAGACGTCCTTGCCACGACAATATTAAAAACGATCTTCGTGAGGTAGGTGCTCATGAAAATTGGCTTGATGTTGGCCAGGATAGAATCTAATGACGGACGTTTGTTACTGCGGCAATGCCCTCGAGTTCTTGGTCTAATAATAAGTCCGCTAAACTTTAATATACTTAATACAAAATAGATCGTTATTTTTCAAAAATAATTTTCCTCATAAAGTTATACAAACTTTTTAATTCAATGCAAAAATGCACTTCTCAATCACTAACACGGTAATGCTATACATAAGGAAATCATTGACCTAAATAATTGCTACATCACAACCAACAACAGAATCAAAAAAATATATATAACTAAGCTGCGAATAAACCGTTGCTATGCTACAACTTCTCCGCATGTTCGTTAAGACGCAATATCAACTAAATATATATATTTTTATTCACATCTATTTAAAAAAAATCGTTTTCCTGTCTCGCCACTAGGTAGCAGTCAGACAGTTGCGGGGAAAAACTCTCAAAATATCAGCGTAAATGAAATTAATTACATTTTAGTCAATGGAATGTGCAGAATAAGTTAACAACCTCTTTTGAATTACTGACAAAATGCAAATTTGCCGTTCACAAAGCAAGCAAATATTACAGTTACAAATAACTCTTATGAAATATATAGGAAACAAATCCCGTAATGTCCTTGAAACTTTATCACGCGTGTAATAGAGTGGATTAGGTTGAAATGGTAATAATTATGAGTGGAGCTGGATGGTTACATCGAACTGTTAAGAATTTAAGTTATGCGTGAAATTTCATTTTATCTTTTTGTTTCATCACCAAAAAACTACTAATTTTATTAATCCCTTTCTGGATAAAATGTGGTTTTGCTTCTAGCTTTAATAATAGTATACCATATATTAACGCAATGAATTTTATATAAGCTTATTGTGATATAAACAGTATAGAGTCATGTAGATTTTACCAGAGGCGTGTTCACCATGTAGGATCTGAGGAGCTTTCTACAGTCAAAATATAT